>JAPYZK010001138.1:0-19447 GCA_030522785.1 Platygaster equestris | reverse complement strand
TTATAACTATAAAAAAAGTATATCATTATAGGAAAAACTGTCGTTTTCAACAGCTTTTAAAAAGAAAACTTGTTGGAATTTGAAAATTCCTCAGGTAATGTATTTTCAATCGATGGAATGGATTGTCAATGGGTTTTATGATAAATTTTATAATGTTTTCAATGTCCCATTCAGTTTTTTGCAATTACATGTTTTTTACGAGAAAAAAATCCACCGAGCCGGGGATCGAACCCAGGACCTCCAAGTTTCATAGAGCACCCGACATGAAATTGGAAGGTCCTGGGTTCGATTCCCGGCTCGGTGGATTTTTTCTCGCAAAAAACATTTAATTGCAAAAAATTGAATGGGACATCGAAAACATCATAAAATTTAATGTATCCCCATAAAAATCGATTTTCTTGAAAATTCAATTTTTAGCAATGAAGGAATGAAAGCAAAAAAAGACGTTCTTCTTGGTTTACCTGGAGCCTCTCCATCGTAACTAAAATTCGGTACAAGAAGAGTTTGCGCATCGACGATAACGACCGCGTCGGAACCAACTCCGTGTATACCGCTCAAGGGTTTCAATTTCTGGGGTCGTGGATAATCAAATCCACGGGAAATTCTGACATCGCCAAAGTTAACCTGAACAAAAATCAAGTATTATTGTATAATAACGTTTATAGCGAAGTTATAATAAATTAATTCGATGTTGCGAAAGTTCACAGAATTTTATTTTAAATTTCATAGGACGACAAAGATTTTTCGACGAAAGCGATTTTAAAACTCGTTTTTGTCTCGTCCTGCAAACTTCAAGTACATAAAATAGCTCCTTTGCACTCGTTGAGATACATACTATTTACTATTCCGGTCCTCATACCGTAATATACTATTTTTTAAATAAACAAAGTTAATCCACAGAAGATGTATAGTAAAATATTATAATACTTTTTTGCTTCGCCTTAAAAAAAGCAGATTGATCATTTCTCGATGTTCATTTTTTCCATAATAAATTAATTACAACATCCACAAAAGTATCGCCAACAATAAAAACAAATTTAATCAATAATATTGAATATTTTCATAGATCAGTCAATTTTCCTTCCGCCATTTTTTTGTCAAGTTGGCAACATTAGTTCGCACATCATCCCTGCAAGTGCATTCATGTATATCTATAGCTATCGTCTATCGTTGCGTCGCAGTTCAAACGGTTTTTTCTTCGTCAAGTTGGCAACAGTGCACATCATCCCTGCAGGTGCATTCGTGTATATCTATAGCTATCGTCTATCGTTGCGTCGCAGTTCTAACGGTTTTTTCTTCTTCACCCCGCGCAACCCCGCGGCACGTCTAGCGAGTTGGCATGCACTATAGTTTTCGGTGGGAAAACGGGGCTCCGGGCGCTCGATGTAAACAAACCAAATTCCTTTGTCTTATTTCCCTGTTTGCCGTTTGGTCAGTTATTTCGTGTCCGCGGCTGAGTGCAGACGTGAAAAATAAGCGTCGATCATCCGGAATGTGGATAATTATCCGCATTTCTGGATTTGTGTTCGCGAATCGGTCGCGTTTGGGCGAGTGCCACTCACTGAGTGGGTGAATCGGAGTGTTGTGTACAGTGCAATATTGGGGTTATATTATACCGGCGCTAATTCCGCAGGGAAGAGCATTTTGTGGAGAAAAGGTACCTACAAATTTGATTACAAATGTCGGTGTATGGTTTATGATGTATTTTTGTGTAATCGTGAAAGTGACTTTTCCGCGGCGTCCGCGGCGCATTTTTAACCCTGCCTGTTGATAGGCATGGATTGAAATTGACCAAAAATGATAAAACAGTGGATAATTGCTGGGGAAACTTGATGGTACGAAAAATGAGCATGATTTGAGTGGGTTTTGAAAGTTTTTGAATACATACGCGTAATGAATGGAGCAATTGCGAAGCGATGACCTTGAGAACTCGCGCGAAAGGCTGTGATTGGCTACCGCGAAAATCGCGCAGTTTGTGAATAGGGGAAAAGTATTGAATAAAAATATTGGTTTTTCTATAAGATTGTGATCGATTTTATAAATGAATATGGTTTTTAATGGAGAATTTCATTACGGATTTAGGGAGAACAATGACGATTTTTTTTATTTTTAAGTTTTTGTGTGTTTTCAAGAAATTTTTTACCGCAAATAATTTACCTTATGAGGTACATTTCTCAGGTACGATATATTGTACATGATATGATTTTTTATTGAACTGATTCCAAGATACTGGATAATTTGCGGATTTGTAACGTTATGGAAAATGACTATATTTTGAGGCTATAATGGATGTTATAATTAAATATCGTTTCTGGTCGATTTTTTTTATTTTCAATTGTTGGCAAGTGTTTTGAAAAATTTTGCTTATTCAAAAAATGTGTGTAATTGTAAATAACCACAACAATTTTTTTTTGGTTTTGCGAGACCGAAGTATTTTTGGATTTTGATTTCATGATTTTTTAGATTTCCAAAAATTACGAAAATATGCACCTACGGTGCGTTTTTGAAAAATTGTTACCGTTTTTAAAAAATTTTTACCGTTTTTGAAAAATGTATAGAGTTTAGTCAGATTCTAGTAAATAATTCCTGCAAATCGTTTGGATTTTGAAACAATTTTACATAATTGGTTACAGGAAAAAATAAGTCTGAAGAATTTAGATTGATTTTCATAAATTTTTCGAAGTGATATATTTCATTTCTTCATTTCTAAAGTTATGATATTATTTTGATGATTAAGTAAATCTGTTTTATTATGATTGGATTCAAATTTGCATTCAGCAATTTTTTTTCTTCAGTTTGAACGCTATTGTAAATTTTTTAGAATTCCAAGTGACATTTTAAATTTAATACAAAAATTTCAAGGCTTTTGAAAATGTTGATTGAAACAATTCACTGAGGAAAATTTCGACATTAAAAATTTGCGATGTTCGAAACTGTAGAATCAAAAATTTTCGTTTTTAAAATTTGTAAATGTTCGCCTGAAATCTTGAAAAAACAAAGATTGAAAAAAATTCAAAAATTGAAAATTTTGAATTTATATATTCTGAAGTTTATAAAAACTTGATTTCGTCATTAAAAAATTGAATCTAATGTATTAAAAAAATTCTTAACCAAAATTGAGTAACTTTAGAAAAGTTAAAATTCTGAAGTTGGATATTTATATTTATGAGGAATCTAAAAATTCAGGATTGAAATTCGGAATGCAGAAAATTTATATCCATTTGATCAATGAATCCTGAATTTGGAAAATTCGAAATTATGAATGAAAAAGTTTCAAATTTTAAAATTAAACGTATTTTTGTACGTAGCTCAAAAATTATATCTGGTAAGACTAGAAATTTCGTTTCATTTCACGAGTCAAATACAAAAACTCTCCGATTCTGAAAATATAAAACCTTAAATACTGCAAAAATTTCATTCCGATTTTTGAAGCTCGACATTGTTCGCTGAAAAACTTCAAATCAGTTTGAATTTGTATGAAAATACGTATACGTAAATTCCTACTGAAAATTTTGAAAATTTGCAATAAGGCTAACAGTTGAGTTATTTCAACTCAGGCCATGTTAGACTAAAGCACCTCGTGTTTTTGCGTAATTCCCGTCCTGTTTAAACCCGCATTTTTTTCCGGGCATTAAAGTAATTGAGGAAATCATGCGAAAAAAGCGCGTAATGACGCGTCGTACTTGTCGCGTTAATAATACTGTCAGGAAAGTGAAAGTTATGGAAAAAAAAGAAAATGCGGAACAGCATCCGGCACCGACATACCGAAAAATCGTCGCACCATAGGTAGAACCACTTGATGTTGTTCAAGGTTTTACCCTCGGGCAGTGTCAAGGTGATGCTTTTTTTTCTGTAACGCTTGAGAACGTTGGTCCTGTTAACACAGTTCACGTACTTCCTTTATTACATATTTCGTCGAAACGTAATTTCGCAATAAGAGTTATAAAATCTCATCAAAATCGCTCTACTTTCTACGCTTGAAAAAGAAAAAAAGCCCGGAGTGCGAATATTTCGCGTGAAAACGATTCATTCGCGCTGCTTCTGATATGAATTTTCATAAGTTCCATCATTTCGTGCATGTTTGCACGAATAGAGCGGTACGTAATTGAGATTTCGCGATTTGACGTTACTGTACTTACGTTCCGCGCTCATCTCGCAGTCTGATCCCGTTACCATCGGGAGTTTTGCCGTTTCCAACGTAGAACCAGGCGGCTGAAATTGAGATGTGCTTCTTTTATGCAAATTGTTTGCTTCGGGGTTTTTTTAGAATTATGCTGGACGGGTTTGCGAGGTGAATTTTATATTGGCGGGTTTTGACGTTTCACTGAATTTTCGAAAATTCCCTCCCCCCCCCCCTCGCCTCAATATTTGTAGTGATTTTGTACTGATATATTATTTAAGGAGTTATTCGAGGTATTTTATGAGAAAAGTACCAACTCGTTCAATTTTTGAGGAGATAATCTATTTTAGTTTGATAAAATAGAGTATTTCTCGGTTTAAAAGATACTAAAGGATAAAGTTTTTGTGTGTGTATAGGTATTATAGATATACAGAGATGTATGCATTTTATAGACAAAAAAAATGAAAAAATAGTAATTTCAATGAATAATAATTTTGTCGGTGCATTATTTGTCTACCAAATAATGTGTATGTAAATATACCGACAAGAATCATTTTTTTTTTTATACAATATTTTCATTTTTTATCGATAAAAAAATACATGTCTTTGTATATCTATATATGTATATACAACAAAACGAAACATCTTTTGAACCAACGAATACAAATGTTCTAAATTTTGTAAAATGATTGTATTATTCGAAAAAATTATTTCCTCAAAAATGAAAGGAGTTGGTACTTTTTTCATAGTACCTCTAATGATTTTCGTTTTTATAAAACTTCTCTAAAAATCCTGAATTTTTCATGAAAATCATTTTTTTTATAAGATTGATTTCATAATACTTTCACAAAATGTGCAATTCTTATAAAGCGATTGTATAAAAATTTTCTAAAACATTTTTTTAATAAAAATCCGAGATCTATACAAAAAATCGTTATAAAGTTTTTATGAAATCACTTTATAAAAATCGCTTATTTTATACAAATTTTATGAAAGTTTTATAAAATCGACCTTATAAAATGTTAATTTTTAAATAAAAATTTCTCAATAATTTTATAAGGTTTTTATGAAAACTCTAATCACCGAGGACCTCGAATACCTCCTTAAAATTATATTCTTGTATCAACTTTTTCGAAATTCTACACTAAAATAAAAAAAAACATGTGGAATAAAAATGTCAAAATATGAAGTTATAGAATTGAAACACAGGGATTGGAAATATTCGAAACTGTAATTTGGAAACAGGAAAATACGGAAATTTTTCTCAATTCTCGTTTTTCAATTGATGACTAGAATGAATCGGAAATCGCAACGAAAATGCCTTGATCACGAACAATTTCGTTTACCGGGGGAAAGTCCTTGCGAGTATTTTCACTTTCGTTTCTTTTTTTTTCGTTTCTCGTGGGTCAATGAAAGTTATACCGTACGGAGATCGCGACGATTTTACGCTGTTTACCCAGGGAAAAAACTGTATACATGCATATAAATGTGTATTTATGAGTGGCATACATGATTATCAATGAATAATTTCGATCTCATGTAATAATGCTCGGCTATTTATGGTCATGTTTGGGCGTCAAATGATCGAGCATCATCGCATACGGTAAAAATGTATGCATAATTACGAATTTGTTAATTATTTCATTGATTTTTGTTATTCATCATCAAAGTAATGAAGTAAAACAAGTTTTCTAATTTCTACAATCATTTTACTTAAAATGATCAGAATTCTGTTTCATTCCAACAGTAGATTCAAATGCAAAAATAACTATAAAGTAATAATTTTGAGTACAATTTCATTTTGCAGTCTTGAATGTCGATGTACTTGTACACATTCTGTTTGAAAACAAAATGATTCGAATTCATTTATCTTTATTTCATTTGTGCCCAACCGTACCAGAAATTGGGAGTTTTCGCGCTTGCTTTTTTATTGTTTCCTTGATACATGAATAAGTATTTTGACGTCATATTATTATGTATGAAGTTTTTACCTGTTTTCGTTTTTTTGAGTACAATGTTTAATACTGACCTGGCCCTTCGCCATCGTACGTGAGGTCCTTGATAAATAGAGTTCTCCCATCGACCGCGTACACTTCGCCACTGACACCATGATGGAGTTCGGATAATTTACCGATTAGTTTTCCATAGTAAGCGCCTTTGCATACATCTGCAATCAAAAATATTCGTTTTTTCTTAAAATCTGAGCTATTTAGAATTTTACGATTTCAGAATTTAAGATCTGATATTTCTGGATTTTTCGGAGTCAATTTTTCGTAATCTAATGTTGGAATTTTGAAATTGCTCATCAACTTTCCAAACAAATAATATAGTATAATTTATAATTAAGAATTGCATAGTACTTGTCGAAAATTAAAAAATTTTGTGTACGACGATGATGCAAGTTTCATTTAAGTGCACCTCAAAATGAGAGGTCTGCCGACTTTCACGCAAAAATCTGGTGCAACCGATCGCACGCAGCTGAAATATTGTTGTCAGAACAACATATCCCCCCCACGAAAGGTCGCCGAGTGAATAAAGTAGAGCCGGGATATTTTTACGGCCCAACGTAAAGTAAGAAGTATGCGCATAAAGTGTACCGCGAAATAGTCGCGGGGCCACGCAAAATACCGGTATAAATCAGCCGGTGAAAAGATCGTTAATCTGTCGCAGCGCACGAGCACGTATATATCCGTTCAAGTGTACATGCGCGAAGAAATGCCACTCTCGAATCATGCACACTTCGGAACCGCCAATGTTCTCCCCTTTCACTTTTAATCATTGCTGTACATATTATCTATGTGTAGACAAACGCATCCGCAGTTGTCAATTCATCTAACCACAATTGGAAAGAATTTATGGAGTCGATCAGAATTACGCTTTTTGAAGGATTTTGGTAAAAATATTTAAAAAAATAATATTCCTTCAACTACACTTCTCAATGAAAATGAGAAAAAATTCGTTCAGAGGAAATTCCTTTGAGTACAAATTTTTTAGTTCTCTTTTTCGAATTCTAATACAAAAATTTTTCTTTTTGTCAGTCTACAAACTGAATTAAAAAACATCGAAAAATGCTCGATCTCGAGAGATGTAAATTTGATTTTTCAAAATGTTCAACAGTGTCCTTAATCAACTTGTGAATCACATTTCGTGTGTAAAAAATTATTAATTTTCACTTCTCATAATTAAAATTTAAGGTCACTGAAAAATTGAATCTCAATTCAGTTTCAATTTTAAATCGAACAAAATTAAACTTGAATTTTATTTTCGTGGCTCCAAATGAACATTATTATGTTATTTAATTCGTGAACATTTTGATTTTCCGTAAAGTAAATTACTGTTACGAAATTCGAAATTTTCATTGCAAAAATGAGTTCATGAACATTGACGGTTCCGAAAAATTGCAGCTTCTGGGATGTCAATGAACTTTTGACATTTCCAGTCGACAGAGAAAGTAAGGAGGCGTGTAAGTGTAATTGGCAGTTCATTATAATACTGCGTGTCGCAATAAAGCGAATCCGAGAGCGTATCTTTCGTCGATTGTGCGAACGAGACGTTTGTGACATCTCCTGTGATCGAATGAATCATCTTATCGCGGCTTCTAATCGGAAAATAATGTGCTCGCCGAACAAACGAGATGCGAATGTGTGGATTTTGTAATAATGCATGGGAACGAATGATTTGCTTTTTTTTCATAATTAGCATACATTGTCCTTCAGGGTTTTAATTGTAATCAACGCTGATTGGAACAGTTGGATTTTATTACCGAGATTCGTAACTGACGCGACGCAAGTTTTTATATGAATTTTTTCATGGTAGAAGAATTTGTTTGAGGAAAGACAAGAGAAACAGAATTTTGATTTCTGTGTAAGTAGTTTCGGAAAATATTTTTGATGGTTTGACTTGGTTTTTGGCGAGAAGGTGGATTGTTTTTGGACGTTACGCTGATTTTTCATTTGAAGAGTTTTTTTGAAAAAAAAAAGAAAACATTTTTTGAATCTTCGAAACAGTAAAAGTTCAAATTTCGAAGATGCCAAGGTTAAACAATTTTTAGGAAGGGATACAAGAATTAAAAAAAGGTACTAGGACGTGATTTCTAACATTTCAAAATGTAAAAATTAAATTAAGTATCATTATCTTAAAATATGTTTAAATTATAACATTCAAACATCAAAATTGAGAGAAAAGTGCGTATCATTTTGAGATCGGTGTATTTTCGGATGCCACGGTTTAAAATTGCGTTGATTCACGATTTTGCACGTTTTTGATCAGTTTCTTTAAAAACTAAGATAATAGGGAATTTCGTAGAAAATTTGGAAAAGATCTGGAATTTATTTGTAGAATCTCGCTAGCCCCCTGAATTTTCCCATATCAATTTTTTTGTTATCAATGAGTAACTCCGAGTGATTAGTAAAATTTACTGAATTGTAGGTTTGATCAATTTTTTTAAAAACTAAGGTAATAGGGAATTACGTAGGAAATCTGGAAAAAATCTGGAATTTATTATTAGAATCTCGCTAGCCCCCTGAATTTTCACAAATCAATTTTTTTGTTATCAATGCATAACTCCGAGTGATAAGTAAAATTTACTGAATTGTAGGTTTGATCAATTTCTTTGAAAACTAAGATAATAGGGAATTCCGTAGAGTATTCGGAAAAGTTCTGGAATTCATTTTTAGAATCTCGCTAGTCCCCTGAATTTTCACACATCAATTTTTTTGTTATCAATAAAGAACTCCAAGTGATTAGTAAAATTTACTAAATTGTATAGGTATTTCAAATAACGGACCTGAAGTTTTCATTCTATATTGAAACTCGAATAATCCTTTTGTTATGTTCAAAATGGGGTGATTGAGTTTTCCATGATTTCGGCGAGCAACCGAAAGTTCCCCGGCGCAAGACATAAGCGATTACTCGAATCATCTTGCGATGCTCTTACCGGGTTAACCCAATTAACGCGAGAGAATGGAACGATCCATCTCTCGTCTCTTTACGATCTCATGCTGACAAAGCATATACGTCGCCATCGAGACGTGACAGCTGAATTAATGGTATTCCAATTCCGAAGTTCACAGAGAATTACCTAATTTCAAATAAACTTGGAGCTTCACTTTCTGATTTTTTTTAAACCTAACAAAACAGAAAAAAAGATTTGATGTATTGGTTACTTGCTTGAGAAGATGGATTATTTAGATTTAGAATTTGTAGCAAATAATAGATTCAGTTACGTGTCAAATTATGAAAAATTTTCGTACGTAGATTTATATTTATATTCATAGATGGTTCATTTCTAAAGTGACCTACCATGGCCTAATCTCACTTGACCTGATTTCTATATGATTTTGAATTATTGCTTGGTTTTTTCAGTCTTTGAGGAATTTCCTTTGAGGAATTTATTCAACGATGATAAATATTCAATGAATAAAATTCAGAGTTAGTGGATGGATTCAGTTTTCATCAAATTATAATTTTTTATGAAGTGTAGTTTTCGTTTTTTTCCTTGGGTTTTTGATAACCATCAGTGATAAGACGTGTAAATTGGTTTTATTATTAGAATCACTATAGTTTAGTCTCATTAGATTACTTAATAAAAATGATGTTTAACATTGATAATGACAAACTAAAAAGTTTATCTGCCATCAATGATTAGTATTTCTGGTCTCGATAATCACCCCTCACCAAGGACTGGAATCTCAACAAAATAAACAACAAAAAATTGACTGAGAAAACGAATTAACGTCTTATATCACTCATGGTGATCATCTCTGTCGGGTCCTATTTTTACTAACTCAAGATAAAAAATTAATGTATGTACGTACAAGGTTAGATTTCGAAAAAATATTGCGGGGAAGTAAAAAAAAAGCGATGAAAGTCAATTTTTTGCGACCCAACTTTCTTCGGAGCACAAAAGAAAGCCTGTTATGATACCGGTCTTTTTTTACGACCCACTGTTTTCAATATACATGAGCGACCCCGAATATACTTCGGAATTTTTTTTTGTGCAATTTTTTATACGCTGTATTATTTATCGCCGATCGCGTGAAAAATGCCGTCTCATCAAAACGCGTTTTCGCAACGAATAACGATTAGAAAGACTCGAGAGTCTCGGAAACGAGATGCGTTGTAACGAACGGCACACAAACATATTCTGTTACTCGTTAAGTACGGCCTTGTACCGTGAAAGTGATCCCGCATCGCGCCGCGTTACAGTAACATAAAGTGCCAATTTCTTAACTGTGCTCGTCATTTCTGAGATGATTTTTTTTTATCATTCTGCGTTTCATTTTAGAAATTTGTTTCATCGAAATATCATTTGCCAATATCTTAGACTTTTCTTGAATATTTTTGAAATTTTATAAACATTTTATATTTGCGTAAGTTTGTAGGAATATTAATAATTTTCTCGAATCACGTGAAATGGCGTGAAATTACGGATTGGTTAGATTTATGGAAGATGTCCTGAAAAATTTCCTTTTAAAATTATTTAGACATTCTCAAAACAGTCTCGACATACTCAAATCTTCTAAAGTTTTTATTCTTCAAAAATCGTCTTCATGTGGAGAATTTATGATCTCGAGATAGGGAAAACATAGTGCTAGACATAGACGATAATTTCATGAGAAACTGTATCCATTAACTGCTCCGGATTATGGATAAAATGCGTTCATTATATTCCAGTTAATGACGATTTAAATTATAAACTTTACTCTCCATTTCTTCCGCTGGCACTTAATTAAACGATTGTTCAGAGTCAAGTGAAATTCTTCGCATTATCAGTTGAGTATAATTTAACTCGAAAGTTTCGATACACTTTCATCTGTTTCTTCTTATTAGTTTTTGGAAAATCGATGGTTCGTTATAATGTTACTCTTAATCACAAATGATACACAAGGCTCGTGTTCTTGTATGCTCTACATGCTTTTCATGATCACTTTCGATTATCCAGATATGGGGCAAGCCAAAAAAGCGAGTTTTTTTTTTCTCTCGAGGAACACATTTTTAGCTCTCGTTTTTCGAGAAATCTCGAGACGTTTTCACTTGTCACTCGAAATTTATAATATAAAAACTCACGTTGGCGTAACGTGAGGAGTAATTTGTTTGGGTCTATAAAAGTAAATTAAACTGAGCTGTTAGATAGTTAATCAGAGTGTGAATAAGTCAGCTTCCTTGTGGGATAGAAATTTCATAAACCTCAGCGCACGTTTTCTAGAACTCATTCTAAATGTCGATTGCAAAAACGTTGTTTTCGAGCAATATTCGTAGATTGAAGATTGCCCTGATATTTGAAGTAAACAATGTATTGTATGTTTGTTGAACGGAGTAAATCATGTATAGAAAGCTCTTGACAATCCGTCACGATTGAATTATTCCGAGGCTCAATTACCATAATCGCGTGAGTTAGTTTACATACTGTGCGATTTACGTGAACTTTTCAGAAAATGTTGCACATGTTGAATGAATTATTCATCTATTTGTGTTGTTGTGAATCATGCACGATTATGTATTATCATTTCATTTGGAACATCTTCACACTGGAATTCGATCGATTTTGTTTTTCGTGGGTTTGGCAGTCGTGCATACTTGATGAATTTTTGGGAAGCTTTTATGTAATTACTTCTTCATCAGATGAATTTACAATATTTTATATTGAATATTTGTGTAAATTTGAGTTGGACATTTCTGGATCTTTAATTAATTTTACCAAAATTTTTCAGAAAAGTGAAGTGATTTTCCTTCTATGAAGATGGCTATTTTAATTGATTTGTTTATTTACTCTGAGAGGATTGCAATGATTAGAAAACCAGCAAAAATCAAGCATTAGGAACAGCAGTCTTGGATTTTCTGTGTATTTTTCGGAATTGTATTTTGAAGTTTTTCTCACTACATAACGAATTCATAATTTTTGAATTTCCGAATGTTATTATTATATGAATTTCGTTGATTATTATATTGATGATTTGTCTATTTGTATTATTGTGAATCATTAAAAATAGTCTAATTTCATTGAAAACATCTTCAAAGTGGAATTCGATCGACTTCATTTTTCGTTGGTTAGTCATGCATACTTGATGAGATTTAAGGTTTTTTTTTTTTATAATTCTTTCGTTGTCTTCCATTTTCCCTTTAATTGAAAAGTTCTGTTCGTATAATACTAATGAATGTGTCTGACGTATTAATAATCAAATACGGTAGAAGTTTCAATATCTCCTAAATGATCATTCTTCAAATTTATATATACATAGTTAGTCAATTACGAATATCATACAATCAGCTAAAATTAAAATTTTTATTAAAAATACAACTCCCAAATATCTTCATTTTCCGACACTCATCTTTTTCGAGGTTTCACTCAAAGTTCTTCAAATATATACAAGTTTGTAAAATTTCCGAAAATATTGAAACTTCTTTGCAACATTCTACGAAGCTTTATAATGTTACCAAAATTTGCCAATTCAAAGTTTACTAACTGCTATCTCAATATTTTCAATTTTTTCATGTATGTAACTACATGAAAACACTAACCTCATTGAAATGGCAGTCAACACTTTTTGACTTCCCACCCTTCGAATAATTTTGTTTCTTGAGCCATGCAAAACTCACAAAATGACGTAATGTGAAATCCATAGCAAATTTCGTTCGTTCGTTGATAGATCACACCGAAGTAAAAAAACTTTCGCCCCAAATATAATAGAAAGATTGATCTTCACGAAATTTTCCGGCAATTCGTTCGCGAATGAGAGGGAGCGTGCAAGAAAAGCGAATGGGGAAAAAAGCTTAACATTGTTGAAGTGACTCACGTGCAGTCAAAAGGAGGAAGAGAACGATGACTAGATTGGGAGAAGCTGATGGAGTTGATCCCATGGTGTTCCCGTGGTTACTGCAGCTGAAAGTTCCACCGGTTTTCAAGTCAGCCAGTTCCACTACTATCGCCGTTTTACTCGCTTCACCTTAGCACCCGTAGCTCTTCCATTCTCTCGTCCTATTTTTTTTTCGTCTTCATTATCAATTTCTTACTCTCTCGTCCTTCGACCTTATCGCGACTCTCGATGAGCATTTTTGCTTGAATGGATCTCTAGTTTTCCTTTTTCCCTAGATTTGGTTTTATATGTTGTGTTTTTTCGATTTTCATATTATTCGAATTTTTAGGTTCTTTCAGGGTTTTGATTAAAACTTTTTCTCCAGTGTAGTTGACTTTGAGTTTTAATTTTTTTATCATATTTATTACGTTTCGTTGGAATTCTGGATAGTCTTGGAATTTTTGAAGAAATGCCAGAAAATATTCAAAATTCGGTTGATTTTCGTACTGTAAGAAAGTTTCTTTTGGAGAAAAAACGTCGAGAAAATAAATGATGAAAAAGGTCAGAATGTTACCAATTTTAGCAAATTTCCGACAGAATTATTCGGGGAGGCTTGGGAGAATTTTCCTGATGTGTTAGTAGCATTCTTCGAAATGTTTAAACTTATATCGAATCAGCAGGGTTCTTATAAATGGATATGAGAGTAAGTTAAATTAGATCCATTGATTCTCGATTTTTTCTCGTTGATCATTCTGTTTATAAACCACCGATTAGACCAAATAAGTTTTTTGTGTCAAGTTGAAAACTCACGCTCTGCAGTTTACGAGAAATCGGAAAATCATTGATACTGCGTTAGTCATTCTTTTTTTTTTTATATCGTATGACACAAAAAAGGTCTTGAATTAATTCGTTTGTTTCAACCACGAAAGATGATTGGGAAGAGCCTTCATTAATTTCATGTAATAGTATATTATGATCCAAAGGGCTAAAAGTTGTTTCGGACTCATACGATTATATTCCTTGGCTTCGCCTCGGGATATAAAGTCGCATTCGTCCAGTAAAACTTTCTGCTCTTTGGAACATACGATACTTTTACACCGAAGGCAATAAGAAGGTTTTTCGGGCCCGAGCAGGCCAATAAAGGACCGTTTATTGCACTGAGGTGTATAAAAATGATTATTTAATGCATAATATTCTCCTTAACTGGATAATGACTCATAATTATGACCATCTTTGCTTCATTAAACATTAGAAAAGTAGCATGAGTTAATGCACAAATTTAATGTAGCCCGCGAATACAATATTATATTTAGCATGAATTCGATATTTTTCTGAAGACAAAATTACTGTTGAAAACTCAACTTTTTACTGGAATAAGTTGATGAATTTTGAAAATTTTTTATTTATATTGTACATATTATTTTTTACCATCGAACTGTTTGGTATTGAATTTTCTCTTGATATAATACCCGAAAACTTAATTCAAAACACCAAATAATGAAAAAAGTTGTAAGACGAAGAATTTCAGACGAATTTACTCGTATTGGGAGAACCGAATTTATTTCTTTAATAGTGAAGGAACTCTTTTTCAAAATTATTTTTTATCAATATGGAAACAATGAAACCGAAGATCACAAGCGCGCGCAGTCATGGATAGCTGCGATCGCCTTGGCATTCTTCAGAAAGAATTGCAATTTTTATCAGCCAAGATGTATTGCATTAAAGGAAGTGCATTTTCCATCTGCTCTTTTCTGAAACTTATTATTTTATAATTTCACAATTGCCATTGCGCGTGATTATTTATCTTCAAGCATTGCGCGGATGATCGATCAGAGATATAAACATTTTGCTAGTTAACTTTCCGATCATTCCAAGCCACAATTATTGAAATGTGTGAAAATCTCTTCCATAGTTGAATAATTTGAGATTCTTCAATAATTAATGACCGAAATTTGACCTTTAAATTCTCTCATTTTCTTCACAAAATCGCAGATTATTCTGAATGTGCGCACAATGAATTTTTCATTAACAAAAATACAGTTATAAAATTAAATAATTCTAAAACAAAAATCATAATTTCAGCCATTGAATTATTATATAAATAATCATATTTACCTGAAATGTGCGGAAATTTCTGAAAAATATAACTTCCTAAAAATTGCAAACGACTCACGAATTCGTCTAAGCGAAAAAAATATTTCTAAAATTCTCCCAAAATCCATTGGAATCTTAAAAAATAGCATATATACTTTTTTATAATTACTCAACATTTTGAAAATGTGTCTCTGAAATCTAAACCCCCCCCCCCCCCCCCCCCCCTAGTCGTAGCGCCGTATATCTGAATATACGTAAATATAAATGATCGTATATCCCGTCCATACGTGGACATATATGATGATGCATACATAAAAAATTCGTTTCCCAGGATATAACAATACCGCGAATCGTCGCGGTGCTCTCTATTTTTTCACGGCTGGTCTGTTATAGGGGCCATATATATTTTTCCCCGAGAAAAACCTAGAAACCGCCTTCTTCTGCGATATAACAGAACATCGCGCCAATTATAAACAATTACATCTCACGCAACAATCGTCTTGTACATATACGCATTCCGAGGTGAATAACACGGCGTCACGTGACGCAAGAAAATACCTGCCCAAGTATCTTTAACGACTATTGATCGTTCCGGTGATGATTGACTGATAGGAAGCTGATGGAAAACTGTAATTTTATTCGCGACTAGATTGCAGTTGATCGGGATTATCCACTTTTGTCGTCATCTCGGATAAATAATGATAGGACTATATGAAGGGATTGTATGGAATGTTCCGAAATATTCATACATACAGTTTTTGATCAATTTTTTATGTAAGGTTAGGAGTTGAAGGGCCCAAATATTCTTTCATAAAACACAAGTATAATATAGGAGTTGTGTACTAATAATACAACACTTGTACTTGCAAGTAAATTTTCTCGGGCGTCTTGTTTCTTACACCTATAATCTTAGAATTACATGTACCTTCTGTTCTTGCATGAAGTTCTGCGAGCATTTGGTAACGTTGTTGCGTAATTGGTTCGATGTTGTTTGATGCTGTTTGAGTGCACAGTGGTTCAATTGAAAATTTTGATCTCAATGGAAACTTGATAATTACAGCTGTGTGCAACTCAGCTGCGTTACGCGTTACGTCGGTGTTAATCTTAGTTGCCGCTAGGAAAGTGTTATAGTAATTCATATTTCGTGCGCTTGAATTTCTTATTATAGTTATCTTATCAATTGCTCATTTTCTCGTTCAAAAAATGTAGTAAGTTCCGATAAATCACAGTCAACGGAAGTTAGTGATTATTGTTACTGTCATTATTGAGTGTCTATGTTAAGGAAAGTTTCGCGTTGGAATTTTTAATTTTCAATCGAATTTAATTTCAGTATCAAAATTCGCGTCATTGTTGACCGCAAAAAATTTAAAGTGGTCTTGATTTATCGAAAATATGTATTCTGAACAGTAAGTTGCAAAATTTTCGTATTAGAATGCCAAAATTTCTTCGTGTTTTAATTTTAATTGTCACATTTCTGAATCTTTAGAATTTGTAAGTACTAAGATTCGTATTTTTAATTTTTTTAATTAGGATGTTTTCTTCATTAAGTACGTTTCTGGCTCGAATTTTTATGATCAACTAGCTGTCGAATTCCCAAAATGTCCAAGTTCTCTTAACATCATAAATTTCTGCCCTTCGTTCCCATTAGGTTCAGATTCTTTAAGTTCGATCGCTTTCTGGCTTTCGAATGCTTGTATTTAGACATGTGCGGTCATTAGCGTTTTTGAAAAGTTCACAGAAGTTATAAAATTCTCGGGATTTCGCATTTGTCGAAATTTATGGGACCAACTTCAATTTTTATGGGGTCCCATGGGCACATTTTAGGAAATTCTCAACAATACTCCCGAAGTATGAAATATTATTGGGAAGTAAATTTCCAAAATTTCTGAGTTTTAACATTCTTTTCATAGATTTAGATTTACAAAAATTAATTATTCAAAAAAATGTTCCATTAGATGTCAAAAACATTTCCAAGGATCTTTTGAACTCAACTCAAATATCCTGAAATTCTTATGAATACTCAAATAATAATAAGTTTCAAAGCTTTTTCTAATCAAAGCGAAGCTTTGGTATTCTCGAAAACCTATACAAATAATGAAGAAAAATGCACCAGTTCTTGCAAATTGTGAAAAATGATAAAATGAAGATACATCTTACAGAATTTGTTGAAAGCTCTGAAGAAAAATAAAAAAATCTTGAATCCCTGAAGGTATCGAAATATTAAATATTTTAAAAAATTTTTCCACGTAATCAAATATGTGATACCTTCCTCCGTCACCCCATTCAGTAATTTATGCACTCGGAAAAGTAATTATAATTATCACCAGAACGTATGAATCGCTTCTAATTTCAAAAAAGTTTCGTGTTACGATGTTTCAGGCATTTTTTGAGTTTATCATGATTTCATTGAACTTTTTTTGTCAAAGGACCTGCTTTTTCACTCATCACAAGAAATTTTCTTTTCATTTCATGACACTATCATCTATCGGTACCTTATCCAAGTACTTTCGGTGACGTACTTAATGCTCTTACGACCATGGATCATCGTTTAGCTCACTGAAGCTCATTCAATATTGCAAGGGATGATTAAATTTTCACGAAATTTCGCATCGACGAGTACACGTCCGCCATTATTTATATCATGGTGTCACAATCAGGAAATCGATAACGAAATATCCGATGAAAGGTTCGGACGATATAAAAAAGATAATGGACCAAAAATGCTTAAATTATTTTCATGAAATCTATCGATTATTCGGACCTACATTGAACGATTTTTTCGGGATGAAAAAATTCGATGTGAGCTTGGTCAGAAATCCGGAATACTCAATGATTCGAGAATATTTTACCGACCTTTCTATAAAACGCACGTTCATTGCGCAGATGGCATTTGAATCACGAGATAATCAATGCACTTTGACACGGTACTTGTACTGAAAAGCCGAAATTGAAATTGCTGCGATCAATTGAAATGTGCTCCATTGAATGACGATCATCTGAAAAATTCCAATTAGACGAATTCGGAAAATCACAGCTTATTTGATAACAGTCGATTTGATTAACTTTCGAATGACATTGTTGATCAAATCAGTTCACTCATTTGGGTAAAGAATTGATATTCATTAAAGTTTCTACGTGTCTAATTTTTGTTGTGCGACTTTCGAAAAGAATAACAATTGGTGAAAACTTCGAGGATTCCTGAATTTAGAAAAATAATTGAATAATTAGATTTTGGAAACTTTAGAACTTTGGAGTAAGTTGGAGTAATTTTCGAAACATCGTGAAAGGAAAATTTTTTTCGGGAAATCCTCGCCAATAATTTTGACGCAATTCAAAAATACGAAAATTCATTTCGATAGTGATTACTCAAAGCATCGCGGCCCATTGTACATATTTCGATGAAACCGGGAATTTTGCTTAACTCTTAATTAATAACCTACGCGCAGTTTTAGCATAAAGCGACTTGTCGGCGTTATGACAAAACTGAAATTACATTACAGAAGCTTCCTGTAATTAGCGAGTTAATCAACATTACACTGATAAGCAATTAGTCCCGCGATGAAAGTGCTTTAATTATAATCATTCCAAATTGATAGCTAAGCAAGTTCAAGTTATTATCTATCGCTCTTCTCGGAGCTATTTAAATTACAACCCCTTCTACCCCTTTTTTTTCGTCTCGTGCAATTTTGATTCCATTACGATTCAAATTTTATTCAACGTTTTCATGGACTTTTTATCCAATAAATATATCGGGGATGAAGGTATTCGGAAAGGGAATACAAAGTTGAAATAGAAAAAGTTTCTGCATAATTTAGGACGCTTGGTTTATATAAATATCACGGGCGTTATTCCGTGCATGCTTTGGTCAATCGAGCGCCCGGCTTTAATCATGTGCTGGAAAGAGACATCAAAAGAGTCGCGAATGTGTACATCTGCGTGTGCCGCATTACGATGGGTATCATTTTCAACTTCTGGGAAACTTTCTCGTAGGGCATATCTTTCGTTTCAAGATTTTTTCTTCTCTAAACATTTGGATTTGTGCAGGATAAAGTATGCAGCGGTAAGGGAGAGGGAGATTAAACATCTTTTTTCAAGATTATTGTTGTTGAATAATATATTTTATTTACCGCCCGCAAGGAATATGTAATGTCGTGGCCCTGCTAAGAGTGGACGAAATGATGGATTGCCTGACTGTCGACGAATGGCATGCGAGTGATGAACTCGTTCGCCCACTAGTGAGCGAATAAGATGTTTGCCCACGCTCATCTTAACGACCTACAGCTATTTACTCACTCACACTCTACATCACACTCACATTACTCACTCACACTCACATTAAAAAACTGTGTATTGCTGCAATGTTTTTGTTGTTGTTTACAAAAGTGTCGAATACAGTCATAATCGATCCCGATGAAAATCAAAGCAACGAAAGGGATAA
>JAPYZK010001137.1:0-51640 GCA_030522785.1 Platygaster equestris | reverse complement strand
CTCCATCAGGGGTACTCGAAACGTACCACAGTTATTAATAATTACAGGAATCATAAATTAATTCGTAGTGGCTATTCGTGCCCCATTTCGGGATCCGAGTCCGGTATACAGCGAGTCTACATCGGTCTGATTCTGGTGTTTTTCCGGGGACTTTGGGTTAAATTTCCTTCTTTGGTAAACCCAAACGTAACTTGACCGAAATTAGCGTTGTGAAAGCGACTTCTGTGGTTTTATTTTTTTCTGGTTAGATTTTCCGCTTTAGAAACACGCTTATATATGTCGTATCCCTCCTCCTGGTCCCGTATCCCGGGCCCGGATCCCGGAATGGGGCACGAATAACGCTAGGCAAATAATTATTGGAGAACACCACCTTTTATATAGGCTCGTTCAAATCCGGCCATTTATTCCGCCAATATTTCATTCGATTCCTCGAACATCTTTTCTCTATACCCCACAATGGAAGCTATGCAAGACGAGTAGTAGAATATGCGTCCAGTTCGCGCGACGACGAATCAATTGTGTATCAACCATCTGCAGTTAGAATGAACATAAAGAAGAAAGAGAATATAGTACGGATGCCATGCATGCGGGAGGGAGAGAAAGCTAGAGCGACGCCAATAAAATAATATAATGGCATAGTTATTAATTCATTCGGATCTCGATCATTTAGAATACACGCAACAATGATATAATAATAATAATAATAATAATAATCATAATAATAATGTCATAGCGGAACTGCTCGTTATAGGAATTGAATAAAGTGTTGTTTTTCTTATTGATGGTTATAGTTGATGACGATGTATAAATTTACGAGTAATGTTACATATTATAATATATTATTGTACTGATGCGCGATTGCAGTCGACTGCGCGTGTACGTGCGTATGTGCGTGATATACAAGTTGGGCCTACATTATGATGACCTTGATTTGAAAAATTTATCAAGAATTAAAAAGATGCTTCTGACGCCATTCCATATGTATCGCAATATTCTTATCACCTTGACATTATCGCGCTACAAACGATCATTTTTCATCATCATCGTGGTCATCGTCTTCGTTGTCGTCGTCGTCATTAGAATCATTCTCCGAGTTTCCAGATTTTTTCACATTTTACCTTTTCTCTTTTTTTATTTTTTTATTTACTTATACTTTAAATGCGAATCCGAAGGCTTTTACTTTTCCATAAAATCGATCACTCAGCGCATCAGCACACATGATGACTGACTACTCTCGAACATTCATCAGCACATTATATTATGTCATTATTATAATCACAATTATGATCACAAGAAAAAAAAACTCACATAATAATTAAGGCAAATAATTAAAACTCATTCTCGACGTCAAGTGTCGCATTTGCACTTGATTTCCTCGAAATTAGCGACGAATTTGCCACCAAATACGGTTGTTCTACATCGGTGCAATTATACTATTTAAAATATACATATAAGCAGGCGATATACACATTATTATTAATACTTGAATAAATAAATCTTTCGAGTGTCAATTCCATTTTTGTATTTTACGTAAGTAAAAGTCAAGCACGAGAGTTGGAGAAAATGTGCAAAAACTAGTCGAAAATAAGGAAATGGATGAATAAATATAAGGTGAGAGATGCATGCAGATGACAGGTATGCATATTATGTCTATTATTATAGATGGGCGGAATCTCATACCAAAGAGAAGGAAAATTGAGCCTACGATGTACAAGTTTTGGACATTTCATTTATGTGTGTAGAAAACATTGATAATGCGATCTAATGATGGATGCCCTTAAAGATAACGACGACCTATATTCGACGTATATAAGATCTATAAACGACCTATATGTGACATATAGGTAACCTATAATGGACCTATAATCGCCATATAAAACACATATATATGACCTGTAGACGACCTATTTATGACATATAAACGAGACGTATAAGACCCCAAACGACCTATATGCAACGCTCCCACCTATATGTGCTTGCATTGGTTTATATAATTTATATATAAATGCAATATAGGCCAGATGGAGGTGATATATATGTAAAAAATTTAGGAGTAACATATATGGCATATATATGTTGTTTATCGGTCATAAATACGTCATAAATATGCCAAATATATCTCAATTATGTGGCGTTTATAGGTGCTATGTATGTCATATAGGTCGTTTATAGGTTCTGTATAGGTCAAATGTAGGTAGTCGTTCTCTAAAGGTGCAGACGAATAAAATAAATAAAACTATATCATCCGCAACTCCACCTGCAGCAGTTGAATATTGCAGTAGATCGACTACCAGCTGGACATCAGCTTGATTACAGAAGCAGACGACGATGTTTGACGATGCTTCCGACTCATCTGATGTGCTGCTGTGTGCTGCTGCTGCAACTTTTCCAAACCAAAACTCATCACAATCACATCCAATATGGTTTGCGTCGAATTTGTGCGAATTCGTGGGCCGTACTCAGCTGCACCGATTCGTATAAGACACGTGCAGATGCAGAAGAACATTTTCGAAAATTTCGCATGCTCATCAGGGTAGCAAGAAATCGATTTGCAAGGATCATGAAATAATTGAAAAGCATGACAGGGATATTGGACAGCTTCATATTCCGCATTCATGGAGAAAAAAGTTAGGAATCGCAGCTGTGCATCATCATTACGTAATTAGCTATTATTATTATGTGCAGATGAGACGACGAATGTGCCCTTGGTCACGTAACAGCACAAAATTTTATATGTAAGCCACGATAGATCCCCGTAGCTATTAACATCATATTAATATCGCGATTTCGACTAATTTTGGAGGGATGCATTGAACAATGGGAGAAAACATAAATATTCCACTCCAGCTTTTAGACTCAAAAATCATACATTCCAAGATTTTCGATAACATTTTAAAAATCTTCCTTTTAACATCGTGCATCGATTGCAGAGCTTATTGAAATTCTGTCGGAATCGTACCCTGTCAAGGCCCGTGCGACCGTCTGTTACCGTAGCAGAAGTAGCAACTTCTACTATGTTTATGGTGTCTCATATTTGATAGAAAAGGCCACTTCATAGTTGGAAAATGAGGTTTTTTATAATTCGGAAATAATAAAGTTTTGAGAATTTCGGAACTTTTAAGAGTTTGAGAAATTTTGAAAAATTTCGGGACTGAGCAAAATTCGGAAATTATGGAGAGATTTCATGAATCCCGAAAATTTTCGAAATTTGAAAAATTTCGAAAAATTTCAGTGTTGAAATGGTTGGAATATTTGAAAAATCCGAAAACTTCAAGAAATCAAGAATTAGTTAACATTTCAAGAATTTTTGGAAAGTTTTGAAAGGTTCGGAAACTTTGAGAATTTCGGGGATTTTATTTTTCTGATGATTTGAAAAATTTTGAGAATTTCAGGGATTTTGAGAATTGTTCGAAATTTTTGAAGGAATGGAATTTGTTACAGATTTTGAACATTTTAGGACTTTTAAAAGTTCCGGAAATTTTGACAATTTTGGTAGTCTGCAAAATTCGGAAATTATAAAAATTTCATGAATTTTGGAAATTCTGGAAATTTAACCAATTTTGGAAATTCCCAAATTGTTGAAACGTTTGGGATATTTCGAAATTTTTTGGGAATTTTGAAAAGGTTTAGAAATTTCAAGAATTTTGGGTATTTTATTTATCCTGATAATTCAAAAAGTTATAAGAATTCGACGGATTTTAAGAATTATTAAAAATTTCCGAAGAAATGGAATTTGTTATGAATTTAAAGAATTTTCGAACATTTTAGATTTTCGGAAATTGTTGAAAATTTTTGATTCAGCAAAACACGGGAATCATACAAATTCCATAAATTTCGAAAATTTTCTAAATTTCGGAAATTTCAAAATTTTGAAACGTTTGAAATTTCTTGGAATCTCAAAGTTTCAGATCTTTGGAAAGTTCAAAAATATTTTGAAGATTTCATTCATTTCGATAATTCAAAAAATTACAAGAATTTCCGAGATTTTGAGAATTGTTGGAATTTTGGAAAAAATTCTTGGAAATTTTCAGAGTTTCGGAAATTCTTCAAAATTGTGGGATTCTACAACATTCGAAAATTATAAAAATTCCATGAATTTCTAACTTTTTTGATATTTGACAATTTTCGAAGTTTCCAAACTTTCGGAATACTAAAAAAATTAGAAAATTCGAAGAATTACACAATGAACAGTGGCATGATCGTAACACCGAACTTGAGAGGGTATCAACAAAAGATCGTCTTAATATTATTTACGTGGAGAATGAAAAAAAACCCATGTTTGCCGATAGGTTGAATCGGCGTATTGCAATAAGCCATGCAGCATATCGCTCGTTTGGACGAAGGGCGGAAAAGGAGAAATGAGAAAACAAAAAACAAAAAAAAAAAGACGAAGAAATGAGACGGAGAATTGCCTTTATTATAAGGCAGGTAGTGATTTTAGATTGTAAATTTATATTCAAGTGTAATAACACGTGTAACTTTTTTCAAGTGATGTTTAGCCTACTACGTGTCGTAGAATTAATGTCAATCTGCAATATAATGTATATTTTTCAAAGTTGACGATTGCTATGTATGTACACATAATATAATATGTCAAATACGTTAATTACGATTAATTATTACGCAGACGTGTATGATTATAATTGCTGGGACAATTATAGCAGAGCATCGATGAAGCACTGGTATTTTTCTCGAAAATTGAAATATAATCGATCGAGTGTGTTTTGGCGTCGGTCATATGAGTTTGTACACGTGCCATTGTTGCGATCATTATTTCGAGAGGGCAAATTATTATCGAAAATGTTATGACGGAATCGAAAAGGAAAAAAAAAAGCAGGAAATACTCCATATATTAGAGACGAGACGCGATCGAGCCGATAAGCGTTGTTGATATTACGACTTGAGTATACATAATTAATGATATGGTGGTATAATATTTGCAGGTACTTGAACAGTGGCGGATATATTATTACGCAAAGAGTTTTGACCACTTTTGCTGGTTGAAAGAAACATTGAAAAATGTATTGTGCATCGAGTTTTAAGATGTACCGATTTTTATAGTAGTTGACTCACGTTTGCGAGAGTTGCAAAAACTTGTTATGTAAATTATAATTTTTCAACACTTTCGTAGAGGATTATTTATTTATACCGTTTGTTTAATATAATAAGTGCAGAGTGCAGTATTTCTGATTTTCATGTACAGAGCTCTCTGTGTAGATTCTGTACAATTACACTCGCCCCATAATCAGGAAGAATAAATGCTAAATCCGTCACTACTCCTGGAACTTGCGAGAATCTTGACATCATTCTTCCGAATAACGCCACTGCAGTAAAGGGCCAAGTGCAGCGTTTTCGGAGGCAGCTGCAGGGATAATATGTTGAGCTTTGCGTTTTCCCATGCATTTCTTTAAATATCCTTTGCGGATATATCTGTAGACACGTCAAAACGAAACTGATGCTCCAACAGCTGCTTTGATGCGGTTCATGAAAGTTAATTGTATCATTGTATAGACATAATATTATAAATATACCACATCGCCGCACCTGATGCCTAAATGCGTATAAATAATTCTACGTTTTCAATTGAATCCATGTGTTCCAAAATGAGTGATGAATAGGGGAATTTATAGCGACGAGATGAGATATAGATGATAAATTGCGACCATCTGCATCATCGCGACGGGACTCGACAATGTACTTTGCCCTTTATCGCGTGTTCGACATTATATTACGGCATATAACTAGCTATTGTCAAGTTTTACATCGATAATGACTATATAGTTGTTCATCTCTAACTTGTTTTTATATAAGCAATGATATACATTATGATATATTCCTAATACATTTCATAGCACCACGATGAAAACTACTACAGATTATATAGTCGAGCAGGTTTGCTAAAATCCGAGGAGTAAACAAAAGACGACGTGATGTTGAATGTATATCATTAAATCTTGTTGCAATATGAAGATTGTATGACGGGAATAAATCGCAGTCTACTGTCAATATTTCCAATATATAATTTTTCAACTGTATTTTTCCTTTCCATACAATAGTAGCTGATCGACGAACCGATCGGTTAATTCATCATCGACGCAACTGCCAGATACAAGTAAGAAATCATCAAGTTGAAAAATTTCTTGTACGATTTTCAATCAACAATAAACATAATGGTTCAAATTTCGGCCATGCTTAACGGTCAATTTGCTAAAAGTATCCGTTGCAAGTGCTGCCAACCGATATGTAAAACGACCTAATATTTTATAATAGGTCGTTTCAGTTGTTCAACATAGCGATTTTTTTCTCACCTGCATGCCTTGAGCAGCTTGAGCAGTCAATGAGCTGCCTGCATCACAATCACAATAAACGCGCAGCAATGATAGTTGGTGATATAGTCGATATAATAGAGACCATAAAGACACACAGTGATAGACAAAAGACAAAGCCGTTTAGACTTTAGACTGCTTTTTAGACCACTTTAGACCTTTAGATTGCTTTAGACGGTCGTCACCGTCGGTGTTGGTCAGTGTTTTGACAGTGTTGAGTGTTGTGTCGGCCGCGGGAAAACCAAACAAGCAAAATGGCGGAGCCAAGCAACGAGACGGCTTCGTCGAGTACCTCGCCTGAGGCCGTGGCCCCGGCCGCCGTGACCCTGCACGAGGATCCCGAGAAGAACGAGAACGACTTTCTCGAACCCGAGAAAAAGCGTCGCAAAGTCGGCCGCGCTGACGGCAAGCTCGAGCAGAAGCTGGAGCACCGCCTGGGTGGCATCCTCTGTTGCGCCGTCTGCCTTGACCTTCCCAAGGCCGCGGTTTACCAGGTAAGTGGCAACGCCCTGCTCCGCTGCGCGACCTTTTTTTTTCATCCCGACCTGACTATAATACTGTCGAAAAGCCAGAGCTGCGTTTCGCATCTTATTCGTTTCGACAATCTAAGCGTTGTTTTCGCGAGTTGCGTCGATCCAATAAGTCTCGATAGGAAAATTGTGGGATATTCATATTTTTGCGGGGAATCGGGGGAATGGAATGGAGATTACCCGAGTTTGACCAATTATGCAATTATGTGGTCGGATAAGGTTGGCGGAATTCCACAGTTCGAAACAACGGTAACGAATCAGGCTCGACGACGAATTTGCCAAATCAGAATTGCATATTTAATGGTTTTTTAGAGGAATTTTTTCAGTTGGCCATTGTATAGGAATTCAATGATTATTTATAAAATTATATATTTAACATCTTCATTCAATCAAGGTAAGTAATGAATAATCGTTCATTTTACCTCAACTTTTTTGAAAAACATGATTAATTTGAAAAAAGCTAATTTCATGGTAAAAATATGAGTAAACTTGAAGTGTAAACACAATTTTATGAGTATACATTCAAGTTTGTTAGATATACATATATTGTTGGGAAAAGTACATGTAATGATAACACGTTAGGTTGCGACATGACTAATTTTCTTTACAAACAGTAAAAAATCAATTAGAAAATTTTACTCGAATATGTATTTTACAAAAGTTGCTTTATTAATCTCCTGTCACGTTAATTATCTTATGTATAAAGAAAAAAATTATGTAAGTAAGTCATAAAATAAATGTAAAAATGGTTTCTGTACCAAAATGGACCTCCTTTTTTTATGCTAATGAATGCAACTAACTTCTGCGCGTACAAAAATTATGACACAAAATATTTGTGACAATGAGTCGAAAAAATACAGAATGAAAAAAAAGTAAATCTTTAACATGCGTGAAAGTTCACAGAAATCCGAAAGAAACTGTACCGAGAGAAATTGAGTGAGAGTGAGAGCGAATTAAGCATCGATGCAATGTATAACAAAATGTAATGAAAAACCAAAAAACGTTCTAAATAAAATAAAAAATCGTGAAAAGTTTGATGCCTTGAAATCTGTCTGAAAAACCTCCCCTTCTAGATGCTCAACATCTTTGTAAAATATTAATCCTCTCTAGGTGATTTTATGTTGCAGGTTATGTAAAAAAAAAACCCCAATGGTAAAAAGTATAAAATTGCTTGGTAATGGGAGAAAAAAGAATGCGACTGTGAAAAATGGCTTAAAGGTTTGAGGATGAAGAAACTATGAGCATTAAAGTTGCAACGGTGTTTGCAGTGCACCAACGGACACTTGATGTGCGCCGGGTGTTTCACTCATGTTCTGGCGGACGCCCGGTTGCGCGACGAGTTGGCCACGTGTCCTAACTGCAGAATCGAGATCAGCAAAACCTCGGCCTCTCGCAATTTGGCTGTCGAAAAAGCTGTTTCCGAGCTCCCGGCCGAGTGCCAGTATTGCGCCAAGGAGTTTTCCAGGAATTCTCTGGAGCGTCACGAGGACACTTTGTGCGACGAGAGGTCAGTTTCTTAATTTCTGGTCTTTTTTTCCTTTCGCCATCGTCATTTACAGTAAAACTCGTCGTATTGTCGCTATCTCTATCTTCGCCGCCTGTCGTATTGAAAAACCGGTTTTACAATACGACAGGTGACAAAGATGAAAAGAGCGACAATACGATGAGTTTTACAGTATTTTAATTTCAATGTACATGATTGTGACCCTGGAAAAGCTACTAGCCAAGTTTTCAGGTTTTCGGGGAAAACATGAAAATTAGATGCCTTGGATAATTTGGAAATTTTTGGTGTATTTCAGGTTAATTTCGTCATTGTAACCAGAGTTGGGCATTTTCCACAGTTAGCGGAATATTTTCAGCAAAATAATCTCTACTTTATAACAGGAATAACATTCGTTTTATTTCAGTCGGCGTGGAATATTTCAGACTTACAAAATTAGCTGCGATCGCGTAGAAGATGAATACTTAGGATCGAAATAAATTTATTACAGGCGTATTTTTTTGAATAATGTAACAAACTCTTGTAGTTTACGTACAATATTGTTGAAGCCAATCTGAGGTTTAGATTGGCTGCAATGTGGCTTCGAAACATAATAAAAATATTGCAAAATAACTTTTTTGCTCGTCGAAATATCAGGGACATACAATATACAATTTGTAACCCTGCATGCAGGAGAGTTTAGAATCTTGTGTAACTTTTTACATGTTTTACATGTACTCTAGCAGCAGCAATTAACTGCTGGTCTACTATAATTTACTATAATTAATCATCATCATTATTATGATGTATTATGTACATGTTTATTGTTTGATATGTTGTGTGAAATTTGCAGAATAACGAGCTGCAAGTACAGCAGAATAGGATGTCCCTGGCGAGGACCTCACCACGAAGTGCCGGAGCACGAGGCCCATTGCGTGCACCCCAACCGCACTGGCGCCGACATTATGGAGGCCCTCCGCGAAATCGACGCCAGGACTCTCGAGGAGCGTCGTTTCTACGACAATGTCTTCGATCTCTTATCATATGAAAAAATTACTTTCAGTGGTTAGTTATTGATTGATTTGACGGGCTAAGTTTCACTTTTTGTACAGCAACACAAATTTTTCATTACAAGTAGCGCACCCTTCTTTTTTTCTATCAAACAATCAATTTCTTGCCATTCTCACTTGAGAAAGTGTTGGAAGATTTTCCATGATTTTTGAAAAGAACCCTCACTCGCATTTTTGGCAACACCAACTGAGTATCGAAAAAAAATGTTGAATCATTCTCATGAAATTGTATTTCTACATTTCTGCACGCGAGTTGTTATTATTTCTAACATTTCAACTGTCTGAAATTTGTATAAGAGAGGGGAAAACTATTGACATGTTTATTATAATGTAAAATGTTGTAGATCTGCAAATGAAACCATATCGCACTGACGAGTTCGTGCACAAGTTGTTTTATGAGACGTCGCGATTCAGCGCATTTAATAATCAGTGGGTCGTCAAGGCAAGAATCAACAACAGTCAGAGAGACCCGACGCAAAGCTCAGAACGTGACATGACTTACCAGGTACTTTTCCCCTTTTTCAGCAACGTTCTTGAATCAACCACAATTTCATTTCAAATGTCTTGATAACCGAAATTTTTGCTATTTATCGAGGAGGTGTATGTGATAATAACATTCGAATTAAACAGTTCGGAATACTTGAAAGTGGGAAATAAGTGTGTTACAAGTCGAATTGAAAATGCCAACATTCCAGGTTGTGAAAATTTCATGTGTACATTGCACCTCTCGATTGGTAAATTACAGTTAATTCTTTTTCTCATCATTTAATAATAATAATCATTCCTATTAATGGATATTTGCAGCTGATCTTAAAAACAAAGACTACATGTCCCATACCGATGCACTATTTGATCCTGAAAGGGCCTCACGGCGATATGAAAGTCCAACCTCGAATTCACCGATTCGACTTTACGGACCAGGAAAATGAGAGTCCTTATTTGCCTTTGCCCCTACCCGACACAGCCGAGTGCAATCGACTTCTCGCTGCGAAAGCCATCAGTTTTCGGTATTTTTTACGAATCTCGCAACAACTTTTTGCCCAAAATTTTTCTCATTTTCTCAACATGTCAAGTTTCTTCGATCGATAACACTCATCTCCGCATTACAACAACTTTCTCTGCACATGAAAATGTTTGACGAACAAGTTGTCAGACTATTATAAACGTCATCAATTGTTCACTTTTTTTTCATTTGTACATGTTTTGCAGGCTTATCATGTTCGTGGCGTCCAAATAATTTCACCAATCTCCAAATCTCGATTCGCACTTTCGACATTCGATCGACTTTACCAATGGAATATATATTATGTATATTGTCTATAAATACTAGACTTGAAGAAACTTGAAGAAATTACAAACACACTTGTGAAGCATTGAAACGTGGCCTCTCCACTTGCATAGTTCACTTAGCTTTTAGTACATGGTATGTACTCATAGTACACGTCGCATCTTGATAGAAGCATATCTTAGTTCATATTTTCGATCCTGTCAGTTGCCTTTTTGACAGTCTCTTGGACAACGAGTTCATTATATATATATATTTTTTTTTTATTTTTTCCAAGTTCTCTCACAAGTATGATGGATGTTTATTTTTGAATTAATGTTGGAGTTATTTTTCATGAGGCAATTACGTTTTGAGTTACTTTATTTGAATTTTTATTATTCTCGAAAAAAGAGGAATCGCGTTTCTGAAAAGATCAACCGAAAGACACAAGGAAATTCTGTAAGATTATTATTCTATTATAATATAAAAAATTATCTAATATAGATATATTAAGTCTGATACGATTGTGATCCATTGAATCGATGATGCAAGTATTTGTTTTTCGCTTTCAAAAACGAAGCTATTCAAGATTGAATATTGAAGATTCTATGTAGAATAAGACGATGAATTTTAGACCAAATCGTTTGTTTCGAAATAGACGATTCCGTGGCATAGAATGAGTTTCGTGTGTAAATAAGCGACGAATGTAAAATTTTTGAAAAATTCTTCCTTCCTCGTTTTTCGCCATGGTTTCTTTGGCCCCGGATTCGCTCAGAAAATGTAATATTATTATTATCATTATTATTGTTATTTTTATATGTAAGGTTCTCAGTGATGTATAAAAAAATGATGATAATAATGCATTGTAATCGAATAGACTAAGAATAAATTTATTTACAAATATAATCAGTTTTTATTGTACCTGATCCCGAAGTTTGCCATGATGAAAGAAATAATAATGTTTTAGTTGAAGCTGGTGTAATGCAATTCAAATGTTTGCTAAAATTTAAACAAAACTGAAATAATAATAATTAATAATAATGATTCGCGAATTGGAAGTGGAAAATTGCATCGAGCCCAATTAAGCGGGCTCCTCGACATGACTTATTTTCGCATCCACGTGTATCGCCAAGACCCCGTCTTGTTCATGCTCGAGAATTTCCACGTAGGCTTTTCTACGTTCATTCACGTAAACGATTTTTCCCGTGCAATTGTTGCCTTCCAGATTGCCGCTTATGACGTCGCAATAAATTCCCGGTGGCACGCAAACTTCAAGTTGTTGCTTGAGGCTCGAGTGCGCTTTGTTGAAAGCCACGAAACCAGAGTCGCCGCGGCAAAAAGCTATTTGGTCCGCGCCGTCGTCCCACCAGTACGAAATTTCGCTGGATCCAACAGTGTTCCGGAAACGAACCATGTTGTAAATTTGTCTCCATCGATGTTCCTGAACCCAACCATCATTATCATCATCATTGCCTTGTCTTGATGACTTGTAGCCTTTCCGAGTAGGGGAAGTGGTTTCGCCGGTTTGATGATTGCTTGGTGGGCCTTGATTGAAGTGGTCGAAAAAATACGAGCTCATTATTCGGGGATGGCCGTATGTATGGGCCAGCATGAAAGCTACAGCCATCTGCAGGACCAATCACTTGCCATCAATATTGAATACATTGCTCGTCGGCATCATGATCTATATAATAATCGAATGACAACAAATGACATGATGTTGATTCGCAACTTGGAAGCTGAAATTGAAGGGGATTTCAATGATAATTATTATTGTGAAATGAGCGAATTGAGCTTGACCTGTAGATTGTTATAAAATAAGTAGGTGTACCATATTCAATAATGCACCCTTACTTTGTAATGTTTAGGCTTCTTGTAAGTCAAAATTCCACTGTTTGGAGTTCTTTGAGTGTCATGGTTGTCAATAAAGACGAAGGCATCTTCAGAAGGAAGCAGGTTCCATTGTGGACCCCACGAAATGAGATACTTCAATTTGTTCGGCCCGTTGAACAATCCTGAAAGCTCTCGGCCGTGTTTGAACTCGGTCACTGTTCCCATGTGAGTGTATTCTTCGGCAACTGCAACTGTACTACCAATGTTCCCTTCCGCGACTTCCTGATAGATAAATGGCCGGGCATTTGCCGGAAAATCGTGCTCCGTGTTCAAATCGTGCAACCTGGAGTAAATGCTCTCCAGATCGTCGGGCCACATGTGCTTCGCTGCGTCCACCCTGTGCAAAAATACATACGTATATGATTATTATAATAATAATATTATCACTACGTGAATGAATAAGCAGAAAAAGCTAGGAGAAAGAGCTCGACGAAAGGATAAAATATGTATATCATTTATACCTGAAACCAGCAACTCCAGAATCGATGGCAACATTCATGAAGTCAACAATTGCGTCCCTAACGTATTCTTGGCTCTGGTTCAAATCAGGCAACCCCACGAGTTCGCAATTTCGAATCTCGAATGCACTCGACCAATCGTTGATCGCGCACGGTTTATGAAAATTCGTATTCCCGTAAGGAACAGCCGAGTAGTTTCGGTGAGTCACGTCGGATATGGAACCTCCGGTTCCAACGACTTTTCCCTTTCCGGCAGCCATGTGGTTGGCGACTAGATCAACGTAGATTCGGACACCGGATTTGTTGCATCGACGAAGCATCGATTGCAAGTCCGAAAGGTTGCCAGATCTTGTGGCGATTTTGTATGAGACTGGTTGGTATCGTTCCCACCAGGATCGTCGTTTATTCTGCATCATCCCTAATTCTGCTGCTTCTAGATAGATGACTGCGTTTTCTTGAATGGGCGATACCTATATATATAACGCGGTGATGATGATTAGCTAGCTAATTATTATTTACGCGACTCTAACCTCAAAAGTGGTACTTCAAAGGTCTTTTTCGGTCCTCGTCGCGTAAAATACAGTACCGCCTATTCGGGCAAAAGCTGATTTTACCGAAACGATTACAGTCCTCGGCTTCGCCTCGTACTGCAACTCTTCGTTTCGCAAAATCAGCATTACTCCGAATGGGCGGTAATGTACTATTACCCGCAACAAGTCCGTAACGACCCTGAAACGCCACCTAAAAAGTGAGGGTTATGTAGCACTTTACCAGTCCAGTCACATAATTAGTTCCGAGCGCCACCACCCCCTCACGTAATTAGTTCCCTAACTAACTCGTCTTCGAACTTGCGGCCTTCGGCCGCAAGATTCTCCGACTCGTATTGCAAAGAAATTCTCTCGTAATGGTACCTCTTACACTACTAGTAATGTAATATACTATTATTATACGAACTATTCCGAAGTGATATTATCAGAAGGATCGTTCGAGAATGTATAAGTAACGAGACATAATATTCTATCATATCTCTTGAGTCGTCCAACTCGATGATGGACACGATCGCGGGTCTTCATTTATCACAAAATTAAATTGCGCACCAACATCAGTAGTTTGCTTATCTTTGATGTTATGCGAATTACTGTGCACCAAAGATGATCGCAGCTGACACTGATGAGTGATTTTTTTTGTAAATCGTTTTCTAAAGCGATCGTCTCTATATGCAGGTCGCTCAATAGACGATATATACTTGTTATTTAAACGATATTTACACGTGTATAATGAGGGTGGTAAGTAATGGAATATTGGGAATATTAGGAAATAATAACGATAATCATGATTTCGATGAAGAAAAAAAGCTACCTATAAAATGTACCTGGACTCCGCCATATCCTATGGGCCCCAGAAAAGTTTCGCATTCTCTCGCAATGTCTTGGAATTTCCATTCAAACAGATGCACCATAGCACTATGGCCATCAAAATAATACGGGTTTTTTTGTCCTCCTACCAATCGAAGCAAAAACAGCAACATCCACATTTTCATGTTTATTCGACAGCTCTGCATATGAAAAATAATCGGGAAAACAATTCAAAAAATGTTCGAAAATTGAAGTGATTCAATAAATCTCCACATTTTCGTATCGTTTATTATTGGCGGAAGAATGGAAACTGGCGAAAAAAAAATCACCGATCAAAAAAGACAAAATTCGTCTTTCATTTACAGAGGAACTGTTCAAGTAATATACGTACATGTGTGATATTATACATATATACATATCATGTTACGTAAAAAAAATTACCTGCATTTTTTCACTTAAAGTCCAAAAAGCGCTTTGTTTTCCAGTCCTTTTTGGATATTAATATAGTGAAACCGAACCCGAGCTCAACTACTGTTTATATACGCATTGCATTACTGCAGCTACAACTGTACCTGCATTTCAGCGGAATTCTGCAACAACTGCACCTGCATTTCTGCGGAATCCTGCAACAAATAATATAATAATAATCCAGGCGTTGAACGCATTCGTCAGCTTATCGAAATAACAGATTACATCAAAATCGCGTCGAAACTTTGCAGTGATCCACGATAAATAATTACACTGGATGATACGCGTTAATGCGACACTATTTTGTTTTTAAAAAAGGCAGATACCACATTTTTTTAGTCAACAAAATATATTTATAAATATATATTAAATAATGATAATCATATTATTATTATAATATTATAATAATAATATATTAAAAAATACACATGTTATTACGTTTTGTCATATTTAAGCTGCAGCTTAACACGTTCATCTATTATTTTATCGAAAATACACATCATTTCTTTATGGATCGCAATAATGAACGATTTTTCTTCAGAGAAATTTAATAATTATGCTATATCGACATAATCGAAACATTGATTCCCCGAAATATACTGTACATATACACTTGCTTTTTCATCCTGCATACATCCCTTAGAGAACGACGACCTATATTCGACATATATAAGATCTATAAACGACCTATATGTAACTTATATAGGTGACCTATAATAGTCATATAAAACACATATATATGACCTATAGACGACCTATTTATGACCTATAAACGAGGTATATAAGACCCCAAACGACCTATATGCAACGCTCCCACCTATATGTGCGTGCATGGGTTTATATAGGCTATATATAAACGCAATATAGGCCAGATGGAGGTGAGATATATGTGGTTTACTTGTAAAAAATTTAGGAGTAACATATATTATGCCATATATATGTTGTTTATAGGTCATAAATACGTCATAAATATGGCAAATATATCTCAATTATATGGCGTTTATAGGTGCTATGTATGTCATATAGGTCGTTTATAGGTTTCTTATAGGTCAAATATAGGTAGCCGTTCTCTAAGGGATTTTGCGTAAAACGTTTTTTTGTTATAATTATTGTGCAATAATAAATCACTCTTATATTTTCTGACAAATATTACATATACGATCGACTGCAATGCGAATCTTTCGCAATGATTTCAAGGTCGCTGATTTTCATCATATATAGACAATTTATCATCGTCCATCTCGCATCATCATCGAATCTCGCGTTTTCACATCTCAAATTCCAATCAATAATCGTTTTTCGTAACTTCAAACATATAAAATAAGCCGCGAAATCGACTTCATACAATACACCGCCGCAAGCAACCTGCTGGAGTGGGCACTAGTTTTAGTACATATCTCACCAGCATAACACAACGCAACGTATGACCGAACTCTGTTTCTCTCCTCGTTCACATACTGACTGTACTAAAGAAGATAGCCGACAGTTTTCCAGACGAGAACGTACGTGTGTATTTTCATTTTTCCTCTCCCCCCCGCGGTCGCCGCGGCCCAATTACGAAGTGAGAAAATGTGCAGTTGTGTCAATGTGTGCAGTGCCCATGCAGAGTACGTCACTTATAACTGCAGACGACACCGATTTGACCGATTGCGCCAAGTTTCGAGGGGTGTCTTTTTTCTTTCTTTTGTTTGTTTCTTTCAAATGTTGACACGACATTGTGGAATTTGAGTGATTCGAAAGAAAAACAAAGCATTATAATGGATCCCGAGGCGTTTTTGGACGTCGCTAATCAGGTCGTCAAGCTGAAAATGTTCCCTTATTTCGACATAGCGCACAGTGTACTTTGCGCGCTACACGTCCGGGAGGATTTAGGACCCGGTAAGTCGAACTCCACGGTATATTGAATTATTGTAAGATGCGCGATTGGCTCGGTTTGTTTTCGCCCCCTATAGGGCGCGAAAAGCTACCGAGCTGTATCGATTGAATTAGATTATTTTGATAAGAAAATCATGGAAAATTATGAAAAAATTTCGATTTTGATCGAGTATTCCATTATTTTGCGTAATAGTTTTTGCGGTGCAACCTGCAATATTATTTGTCATGGCAGAATAATTAATCCGGGCAATAATGATATAAAAACGAGATTGTATATTACATTAATTTATTGTCTGATGAACGAAAACATACATCATCATTTTTCGGGGTTTTACTAATGATAACAATGCGTTATAAGTTCCCGCGTGGTTTAATATAACAGTCCAGTAATAGCCCATTTTGAGAATAACTCTTAGAATGTAAAATTTAACTAATCAACAAGATTAAGTGATTTAATAAGCTAATTGAAGCAGGGGGATGCAGGCGTCGACTAACCGAATTCTCCGCGCGAACAAACCTGATTATCTGTAGCGTGCAAAAACCCAAAGCCCACCGGGGAATGCTAAATTTAAATCTTGACGGATACAACGTTGCCTTACATGTTTAATTTCAGCTTTCGAAAGCTAAAACGAACTGTAGAATTGGACAAACGCTCGATATAATTTTTCTTCCTTTTCGTGAAATTTTCGCTGTCTTATTCGTCTGTCGCTGTTGCGATTATATTTTCTGTTACTATTTTACGTAAAAAGCAAATTGGCGTAACGAGCATATTTTCAGGAAGGGATAAACGCATGAATTACAAATTCTTCAACAGTTACGTTAATACCAACAAAATGTAGAATTGAATAATTTTCGGAATTATAGGCATTGTGTAGTAATGAACAAATAATATTATGTACATTACATTCAAAATAATTTAATGAACTTTTGGCATGTGATTTTAATTTTTTCCTTGAAATTTTAAGTATTATTCTTTTGCAGATATATTATTCAATTGTCGGATTCCTGCGTCTACATTCTTTCGAAGGTTCAAAATTATTGCTCCCTAAAACGTTAATTATCAGCATCACAAGTATTGCTTAATTCACAATATTCGAGTGTGGATCTTATCACGGGAGATACAATAAGATACCGAAAATACGTCCAACACTTTTTCGAAAAACGAAACGTGCGACGATATTGTTGGCACGTTTGATAATCATCCGGACGCTATATTATGTTTTACTCCGCAGCTAATCTATTTCTGTAATCAACCGTGCTCAGCGAATTATTATCGAGCGCTCGAATCTTGGGATAATGTTGACAATTACGAAAAATTACAACATTCGCGTCATTCGTCATGGATTATTTTTTTGTGCGTTTCGAAAGATGTAGTCGACCGACCTGCAGTTCTCAGGATTTGTACTGCACTGCAGCAAAAATATTTTTGAAATTGTAAAATTCTGTAAAATGTATAGTCAAGAAATTCTTTAACATCATGAAAGATTTCCTGGATTCGTTTATTGGGAAAAAAACCCTGCGAACTCTTTAAAAGTGGATAAAATTTTTCAAAAATTTTTCAGAGTTATCAAAGATAGAAGGCTTCTGGTTATTATGCGCCGGATCGTATTAAATATGATCGTCTGCACCTCGCACGCATATCACAAATTCTAATAGTACATTACCGCCCATTCGGAGTAATGCTGATTTTGCGAAATGAAGAGCTGCAGTCCGAGGCGAAGCCGAGGACTGTAATCGTTTCGGTAAAATCAGCTTTTGCCCGAATGCGCGGTACTGTATTTTACGCGACGAGGACCGAAAGAGACCTTTAAAGTACCATTTTTGAGGTTAGAGTCGCGTAAAATATGTTTACAAAATTTCCGTAGTTACGAAAATTTCGATAATTGTTCGTTTATTCAACAGTGCAATACATGCATGTATCTTATTTTTCTAAAAAATAATGAAAGAATTAGTTATTACACTATGTGCACTGGTCTCTCGATTTAGTAGCCTCATTCGTAATTTAGACATTTGATTTAGTAGCGGCGAGAGGGGATCCCACCATCGCGCTCAGCGAGAACAATGTTTTTGTAACGGCTAGTACGATACAGCCATAAATAGTCAATTTTGAATTTCGCGGGCAAGATGGTGGACACTGCAGCAGTATGGTGGGGACAGAGCACGAGAGGGGAAGGTTCCTAAATCAAATGTTTGGCCTGCTACTAAATCAAGGGGTTCCTAAATCGAATGTTACTAAATCAAGAGACGAGTGTATAATCAAAGTTATTCAGTTAATTGAAGTTTAAGTGCAAGGGTAATACTTTACACCCTTGCAGTTTAACTTGTCAACTTTATTTACGTTCGACTATGCATTACTATGGATTCTGTCCGACCCATTTAAAATGTGTAACACATCTTCATGCTGGAACATCATGAAATACGTCACAATTTTTTATGTTTATATCTTCCATGAACTGAACTATTGTTTGTAAAAATTTTCACGCAATTTAATTCGATGTATTTTATCGTCACGTGAGTCGAATCCGGATCTATAATATTAATAACTGTGATTGTGTTTTTTTTGTAACCAATATATAGTAATTCAGGGAGGGTTTCTCTAAAACCGGCGGTTTTAGGAGAGATTATCCCCCCCCCCCCCCCCCCCCCCCGTCGCCCCCTTATGCGTGGTTTGTAAAAGTTTTGGAGTTTTCGGGAGTTTTGAAGGATTTGGAATTTTGAAATTTCGAAAATTTGAAAGGATTTAGAAGTTAAAAGAAATGTTGAGTTTAAAATATATGTGCAATTTTGGAATTTTTCAAGTTTCGAAATTTTGCAAGTTTTTGGGTTTGTGAAGTTTGGAAAAATTTGCAAGAATATTGAAGTTTTACGGAGAGTTTGACAGTATTTTGAAGTTTCGTAATAATTCGTAAATTTTCCTTTACTTTCAAATTTTTTAACAATTTTCGAGTGTGAAAGTTGTTAAATTTCGATTTCCAAAGTTTTGGGAATTCCGTATGTTTTTCAGTTTTGAAGAATTTTGAAACTTTGAGGATTAAAAATTCCGAAAATTTCCAAGTTTGGAAGAATTCTGAAGCTTCAAATCAGCAAACTTTCGCAGTTTTTGAGATTTTGGAAATTTTTCACCAACTTTTTACGGAACTTATTTACGAATCGAATGAAATGGAGGAAATTGTAAGAATGTATACACGTTTTCGTAAAAACCTCTGACAATTTTTTCGCGGCACAGACCAATGTATGAAACTTTTTGAAAATGAAGATTGTTGTTTATTTTGAAGGGGCCCAAGCATTCTCCAGAAAACATCCTTTGTCATGTTGGTTGTCAACCATGCTCGTAGTTTTTTCAAGTGGAATGCTATGCAATGGTTTATTAGGTGAACCTATTTTGGCGCCTCTCAAAAATACGCAACAAGTCATGGTCGCATCTATCGTCTGGTAAGTTCAAAACGGATACGTCCAAATTCAACTTCATCAAGTTTATTATGATGACAGAAGAATTACTGATTTATTATAAACATTTTTTTTCCCAAATCATTACGAAAATAATTACGTAATAGCTGATTTGACGACAAGTATGATTTTATTGTTACTTAGGTATTTTATCTTTTATACGCCGTTCGACATGGGTTACAAAGTTGCCAAATTTTTGCCGATCAAGATCATTTGCTCGGCGATGAAAGAAATATACAGGTAATACGCATATTATTATGCAAGTAACTTTTATATCTCGTAAAAATAGGCAACATGTAATCAAAAAAACGCATTCTCATTAAATTTGTTCATTCGAAAAAAATTGTAAAAAAAGACTCATTATGATAAAACAATAAAAGCAATTAATTATTAAGGGGACTCAAGTTCCTTCTGCGTCAGGGTTTTCACTAATTTCGATACTATTTTCATTTTCGAAATGTACAACAGTTAGTGCGAATTTCTGGCTAAACTACAAATTTTTACGAAAATTGGCAGAAATTCAACAAATCGTCATAGAAATGTACAAAAAGTTGACTTGCGTCATAATAATTGTACGAGTTTTGAATAATTTTTGAAAACTCATTGCGGAAATTAACACACGTTGCCAGCACAGTTTATTACGAATTTAATGGTTGAAATTTTGAACGATAACTCGATTTTTGTAGCAATCTTCCGGAATTTTCGTATCATTTTACTGTAGTAATATTTGTCAACCATTGCAGGGTCAAAAAAGTTCACGACGGTGTAAGTCACGCTGCAAAACTTTACCCCAATGCATATCTAATCATGATACTTATTGGCACTTTAAAAGGTAATATATACATGTCAAGTTTGATGATAACACCTATTCATTAAACTTTTACCTCATTACACCAGATGAAAGTAATATTAATGTGAAAAATTAAAAAATTCCAACACTCATAATTATTACGTATTATTACTTTATTTCGTGATGGTGACGTTGATTGGAGCGATTTTTTCACACTTTAATTATTCATCAACAACATGGTAATTTTTACAATATCCAAAGTTGTAAAAAAATCGTAACTCAATAATATCAAAATATTATTTTTGTATGGATTGAAAGAAAAAATGAATTATGTACCAGGAAATGGAGCTGGATTTACGAAATTATTCGAGCGCTTAATTCGCGGTGTTTGGACGCCAACGGCTATGGAATTTATGCAGCCCAGCTTGTAAGTGACAAAAATATTTGAAAAATATGACGTATCAATGAGAATATTATAATTTCCGGAAAAAATGTTGGTTCCTTTTTCTATTTCTACTACATTTTACAGCCCTACGAAAGCTTCCATGGTTGCGTCGATAATTTTCGTCCTTGACAAAAAGACTGACCTTATCTCGGCGCCCCATACTTTGGTTTATTTTGGAATTGTCATATTTTTCGTCTACTTTAAGGTAATTATTACACAAAGTTTCAAGATGTTGTGAACTATTTTCTCTACAATATCGCATTATAGTGCCCAGAATTATAAATTAATGACAATAAACCCAGCATAATTTTGTCAGACTTCTAGACAAATTTTCAGAAAATGTTGCCAACATTTTCAAGAATGTAGATTTTGCGCCAAAATGTAATGCTCCCGCATGAAACATTCAAGTTACGTCTTTTTTCAAATGTTTCAATTATCATAAAGAATTGAAAACTTTTAACTTCTCGTGTTTTCGTCATTTTCTTGATCATAAACTTGCACATAAACCATAATATCGATAAATAAAAGGGCAGAAAACGATCATATCAAACACTATTTTCAGTTATCGTCAATATTGCTGGCCATCCACGATCCTTTTGTGCCGTTTGAAAATCTTTTCTGCGCTTTATTCATGGGAGGAATTTGGGACTCGATCGCAAAACTTTTCGGGAAAGGACAATCGAAAGACGAAAAATCCGATGCGAAGAAGACTAATTAATGATGTAGGCAAGTGCAGATGTATTCACCACAATAATATTATGTAATTAATTATTACTCATGTCTCGTGCAGGCTTGAGCGCGTCTCTCCCGCGGAGCTGACAGCTGAGTAGCCCATTATATTATAATAATTTAACTTGCCATCAAAATAGTACATTATGTGACAAGAGCTTGTAGAACGTTGCAAAAATCGCCGTATAGTTCTTTTTTTTAGAAAAAATAATATCTTACGCGACAACACTGCCGTGAAACGGAAGAAAACCGTAACCGTAAGTCACTTTCGCCGTAAGGTTCATTTTCTTACGAAAATGCGATAGAAAATAAACCTTAGAGAAACCTTAGAGAAAAAGTGACTTACGACTTTCTTCCGTTTCACGGCAGAATATTGATGGCTCTGGAGTGCGTTCCAAAAGTCGATTGAGTCCTACTCGCGCATGATTTTTCATACCTTTGAAATCATGCGCGAGTAGAACTCAATCGATTTTGTGAACGCACCCCTGGGGTCAACCGAGCGATTAACCTGCGCGCGGATGGCTTCGTTTCGCACCTTTTAGCGCGACATAATTTTTACTACCAATTGTATGTCCGATTATGATAATTATTACGAATTAGCCTACACTGAACAGGTGGATGACTTGAAAATGTGTGCAATGATAAATTATAATGATTATATTTGTTGGCAGGTTATAATCGTTATAATAATATAAGGGGTGGAGGTGGGGGCTACAAGCCTCGAAGCAGACGCCGTCTTTTGACGCACTTTTTTACGCGACATCATTGGCTGATGTAAAATATTATCATGTATAATTATTTACAGGATATGATGATTTCGTCACATTTTTCAAGTCACAAAAGAATGAAAAGCGATATGGACGGTCAAACTAGTCAACATTGATTCCTGAAACTCTTAATTTATCTCGACTACACTGAAAATTCAACAGCTGCTGTCGAGTAACTTGAAAATTCGAATATTTTATAATCACCTCCTGTATATATAATGCATCGTAAAATCATTCTATTATTCAATGATCTATCTCCATACATCAGTATTAAAATTCGCCACAATTATATTATATTATAATTATAGCTTTCGTTCGTCGCCGTATCATTGTATTCATCCTACCCGAATCATACGACAGCTGAACGTCGATCGAGTGCTCGACTCGAGGGTCTTAAGTAAACATTACACTCGATCGAAGTAGCGATAAGACGGGTCGAAACACCATCAGGTAGAAACCTCAAGGGACCCAAACCCAAAAATGACAAAGCATTGATGACTTTCCAGGCTTCTGGAATTCGCCCCCTGCTGTGGAACTCGGAGCCTTATCGCTGCCAAGATCTTCACGGTAGATTAGAGAGCACTCTATCGAAGTTTAGCTATATTATTCGACATTTTGCTCTTCCTAAATCTTGCTTGATTTATTTGGCGATTTTCCAAATATTCTTTCAATTTATTAATTACATTCATTCAAAAAGCTCGCATACAACGATTAATTATGTGGAAAAAAAAGATTCAGGGTTTTGTCGACTGAAATTTCTTTTCGTGCTTCCGAATTTCTGCGATTTATTATGTAAGATACACAATTAAACCACATATTCTGCTTTTTAACGACGATTTATAGATGGTTCAGATTTATCGCCGCGAAGCGTATGAACAAAAAAATATAAAACCAAAGTGGCGCCTTGAATTTTGCGACTCTACTGAAAATTTATCGAAAATGTTGCGTGACATTCAATAAAAGTGTTTATTACAGTTGCCTAGTTATTTAACATTTCCTGCGTAATCAGAAAAATGTACATTATGCTGAAGTCGACTGTTTTTTAGGTCGGTTTTCTAGTTTTTAGAGCAAAAACAGTATAAGGTTTTTCGGTAGATTTCGCTGAAATTGGAAATTTAGGGTCTCTGATGTCACAATAGACGAATAGAAAGTTTCGGACGTAAGCGCTTTGCAAAAAGAAAAAAAAAAAAATTTTTTTCTCGAAATTTGTAAAATTCGAAATTTTTTTGAAGCAGATTTCTTCTTTTCTTCGACCGCGTTCGAACTTTTGAAAGAAACATTTTCTCCCAGTTTTTTTTTTCATCTTCAAAAACGCCTATAGCCAATGCAAATGTCCTTTTGTCCTTGATGTACCGACATTTTTTTGCATAATCTGGTTCTCCTAGATCTTACAAATTCACCGACACCTGTAACGACCCGAAAAAATGCGTTATTCGGGGGCTGATTGCCCCATAAAAGTACATACTCCCGAAAGTGTGGCAAGTTCCCGGACCAAAAAAGAGTTTGGCTATAAGTTCGATGGATATCGGCCGAGGTCAGTTTAAGATCGGCCTAAGATTTACAGAAATTCAAGTTATAAATGTAAGTTACTGTAAACTTCTTAGATCGGCCTGTCATATCTGAAAACACGACATCGGCCTAAGATCTCGTACCTCGTCATCCAGCCGAGAATTGGAAGCGTCTTCAGACACCAGGAAATGATGGGAATTTTTGCGCCATGCAAATCCGCAAAATACATTAAATATCGTTTAAATTAAAACATAATGCATGCTTTCAATTCGACCTACACAGGCGAAATTCAAGCTGTTTTCAATGTCGCATTACAATTTTCATTTATTATGTGAAAAATAGTGCATTTGTACTTTTCCGCCGATTGGGCGACATTTTAGGTGATTTCGAAATTCCCCGCGGCGATTTAAGCGATTTCGACGCCGCCAAACGGCGATCTCTGAAGGTCTGACAGTGCTTCGCTTCGCCCGTGTTCGCCCGGCTTCGGATTTCGGATTGCCCTGATTGTTTACAACTGTTTACAACGTTTTTGCAGCACAAAAACAATGTTGCAAATATTTGCAAATATTGCACGCGCACTCTTCAAGTAAGCATGATTCTTTACTATTTTTTACACCCATTTTTACATTGAATTTCGCATTAAAAGCTCTCACTGCCGACATACCCCGTACTGTCCATTTCGAGTTTGTGAGTAGTTATAAGGAAAAAAATTGATTAATTTTTAACATTTCCGCCAACTAATTACTAAACAGTAAGTGACAATGAAGCATTTCCAACCATTCTTTTGTTGTTGAACCCTTTTTCAGGAGAAGTGGCTAATGTAAACTATTACTTATCAATTATTGGAAAGTATCGGTCGACTTTGAGCGTCAAAATTTGATATTCACGTCACGATACACCAAGAAAAAAATGGAAAATGTCGAGCACGTCAAGTCAAGTTGTAGCAAGGTTGGTGAAATTCTCTATTTATTATTGACAAAATGGCACAAATTGATGACGATTCGGTTTCAGATTCACTCATACTTACAACATTTTAACGATACAATAAACCTTGATAGATTCAGGTTTAACAAATTTAACAAATTCGACTCTGAACATCACTTTTTGTCGTTTTTTTGTAGATTGCTCTAGACTCAGGTGAAATTCGTTTTTACAACAATTGATGAAAATTAAAGTATTGAGTAGTGTCACGCAAGTTTATTCACTCATCTAATATTCTGAGTACTGTTTTGGATTATGTGTATTATTTTGTTAATTTTTGGCTTGGAAAATATTATCAGCTGCGTTTATCAGATATTATTAATTTTGAATGTTTTGTTCAATATAGTAGCTAGCACCATACTTATATTGACTGGAAAATTCAACATTCCTTGCAAAATAAGGATAACCAAAAAAAAGTTCAAGTAAGAGTGATTCAAAAGACAATACGACATAATTTATAAACAGCCCTTAAATAAGGGGTTGTCCTTGAATTCTTGGCCTTTTTAATCCCTGCCCCCCTTCCTCTTTAAATGCAACATAACGCTGTCTAAAAATGCAAAATGAAAATATTATAAAGATTTTTTTTATTTTTTCAATAGTATGCCAATTATACACCAAGTATATTAAGATTTTTGAAATTCAGAAAACAGTTTATTGAATTTTTCAATCACTTGGAAATTTTCTGTTCTTTTTTTATTCGAAAATTGTTTGAAATTTGATAATGTGTAAATTTAAAACATTGAAAATATGAAGAAAAGACAAAAATATATTCAATTTTATAATTTTTGGAAAAAGATTTACATTTTTACATGGTAATAAAATTAATAATTTCGTTGATAGCTGATAGGGGGCATTTTATCATTTTTGAAAATTTTATTAACATTGTCCCCCCCCCCCCCCCCCCCCAGGAGTGTTATGTAATTTATGGAGCACAACTATAATTCAGTCATTTTTATTTCAGGACCCTCCAATTTCTCCAACTGTACCCACAGCAATAACACTGCCTGACTCTCATCAACACACGAACCTCCCGAAAATAGAAGAACCTCAAATACCTCAAAAGATCAAAAAACCCCGAGTTCAACTTTGTCTCAGTGAAAAATTAGAAATCTTGAAATTGATAGCCAACAACGAGAAACGCGCAGATATCGCGAAACTCTACAATGTCAATCAAAAAACCATATCCAGGATATACAAGATGCGCGACAAAATCGTCCATTACTCTCAAATGCAAGATCCCATTGGAAATCAGCTCATGAGCTTGAGAAAAACAGTCAAACTGTCGGAAAACACACCCCTGGAAAAAAGCATGTACGAGTGGTTCATGATGAAAAAAAACACTGGGATTGCGGTCACAGGCCCGGAAATTCAGGAAGCAGCACTTCGCATCAATCGCGAACTCGGTGGTCCGCCGAACTTCAAAGCCAGCACCGGCTGGTTGCAAAGGTTCAAACGACGTCATGGTATCAAACAGATCAGCCTCCAGGGTGTGAAACTCGGTTTCGTGGACTTTGAGAGCACGAAGAATTTTTGCAACGAGTTCGAGCAAATCGTCAAAGAACACGATTACACTCCTGAAAATATTTACAACGTTGTCAAAACTGGTATTCAGTGGAATGCTCTACCCCACAACGTTGTACACCATCCAGACCACAAAGTTTTGAAAGATCGAGTCCCGCTGGTGCTGTGCGTCAATTCGGATGGTTCGCACCGACTCCAGGTTTTGGTCACCGGCAGATCCCAAAATCCTCGTTCCTTCAAGGATTTCGAAATTCCTGTGAAATATGTTTTTCACGGGAATGGGTTCCCCAGCGATCTTTTCCTTTCGCAATGGTTCACGGAAATTTTCCTTCCGGAGATCAGAGAGCGTCGCAAAGAGAGTGGGGGGGCGGAAAAAATTTTGCTTGTTATGGATACTGTTCCTACAGTGAGAATGATGGGCGAAGCAGAGGAAAATGATGTGAAAATCGTCATCATTCCACCGCATGCTATGACCATTGTTGAGCCATTGTACCAGGGAATTATCGAAACGTTTAAAAAACTGTACAAGGAAGCGTTCATGAAGGAAATGGTAGTGGAAAAGGATGGGATAAAAATAGCCCGGGATAAAAGATGGACAATGAAGGATTGCTGTTTTTCGATTGCGAATGCTTGGGATTTGTTCTCGTGCGAGGATTTCCAAATGGCCTGGAGAAAGTTGCTGAAAATCGATGAACTGGATGATAGGAATAACAAGGTCCAGTTCTATTCCTGCGGAGTCACTGAAGAGACGGGTAATTTTTTGAACCATTTTTTTTAATTTTGAAATGTTTGTTCAATCTCGAAACTGCAAATAGTTTGCTATTTTTCTTGATGCAAATTTAAGTTGTATTATAGCTCATGTAATAGAGAAAAGTAAGCTTTTAAAAATCCCTCCGTAAATAATTATACATCGAGCAAAAATATTTACAATTTTTGAAAATGCTAATTTATCAACTAGAATGTACATGACAATACAATATTACAAAAACTAATTATATAGTATTGACAGAAATTATGAAGTCTTTTTTTATCACAATCTCTAAAAATTGAAAAAATATGTCGTATATGTGAATTAATATTAATAATCGAAATCGAAAAATGAAAATAAGTTCACTCCAAAAAGTTGAAAATAAGAAACAGAATGTGAAAATTTTCCAAACTAGGTACTAATCGAACAATTTAGATTCTTAGAAATTGCATTGTTGCTGAATTTTTTATTTATTCATTGTGTGCAGTCGAAGGAGAACAAAATGAACTGGACGGAAATATGAGCGAATCGTCGTCGTCATCCCATACTAACAATTTTTTCGACATCGCGCAGAGTCACATGGAAGTTGAGTTTATCGAAAATCATACACCGTTGGAAAATTTGGTTTCGCCAGAGAGTGTTCCTCATAATTCCATGAACATATGTAAGTTTATAGTCAAACAACATGACTGTGAAATAAGAGGGAGGAAATGAGAACGAGACGACCCTCAAATTTTCATGAATGCGTTTTCCTGGCATTTTCGACGTATTTTTATGCAACTGCTTTACTTTTCATTAGGTTTGAATGTTTTATTGTTAGAACTACTTATCGATATTTACTCACCAATCAGAACATAGTAACAAAACAATTGAAGGCAATTTTTCTCGAATTCTCGAAAAAGGTACAATTTTTTCGTCTGCTTTACTTGTAAGAAGTGACTGATTTTTTCACTTGTGTAAAAACAACAGTTTTTTTCGCTTGGGGCAAAAAAAGTCCACAAGTAAAAAAAAACTTTTTCTCCTTGTGGAAAAAGAACTTTCTCACTTGTAAAAAAATCGATCTCTCTTTGCGCATTAAAAACAGAGAAAAAACTGCAATTTTTAATATAATATCTCTGAAATATTGGTTGGCCTGTTTTTATTCCCACGCAGGCTCTGAAATATACATATATCGGAATTGACGATGATTTGCATGGTTTCCAGGCGAATCAGATGCATTTTACACTGAGGAAATGAATTTGAGGAGAGAAATGGAACAAATGCGGATAGTTCCTTCTATGGAAAATGCGCTAAATGCAGTGACCACTATTTTCAAATGGGCAAATTATCAAGGAAATACAACCAGACAAGATATTTGGGACATTGTGAAATTGCGAATGATGATTTTGAAAAAAAGCGAGCTTGGATGATTCTAAAAGGTCTTTCAACAGTCACATGCCATACTGTCCTCTTGTATATCGTAGGTAGATAACTATGTTTGAGTTAATTTACTCATGTGGCATTATTGGGAAATTACCCTGAAAGAACAGGTTCGCTTCAAATTTTGAACGAAATAGTTGTTCCAAATTTGGTGCAAAGTGAAAAGCGTTTGCACCAAAACATAATTCAGTAATTATGTGGACGCAACATCCATGATCAAAATGTGTGCAAATTTCGCGTAGACTCACGCGTTTGCATGAAATTTACGCAATTTTTGTGCAAACTGTTCTGTGAGGGTAAATGTGTCATTTACATGAAAAATGCAGCGATACACAACATGAATGTATATATATATATATATATACTGGATAGAATTTAGAGAATAAAAAATTTACAATTAGCTATCAGGCATTTACACGTACGTTAAAAACCTTGATACTACCGAAGTGAGTTACTTTTTGTAATAGCGCAAACATTTTATAAGCAAAAATGAAAGTAGAGACATGAGAGTTGGTAAATAAAAGAGTGATCTACTTATGATGAATTTTTTTAAACGCAGTTTGACTCTGTTTATAGAAGAATGGACAACTTTGTTAGTAAAATATGTCAGATATTGATGAGTTTATTTATTTTAGTTCGTAATAATGATCAAATATGATAAAAAGGAACAAAAAATGTTGAACATAAATTTTGAAATCAATTCAGTTTATCAAAGTTTTTCTTTCTTGGCTCCAAGTCATCAATTTAAATGATAAGATATGACATTATGATGAATCGTGACTTATCGTTATTCATAAAGGAATGATTTTTAAAAATTTTTGATGATATTTTTCAATGTAATCATTCAAAAGTTCATATTGATATTTTTGACTCTTAAAAAATACGAGATTATTATTCAATGACTCAATGTTGGAATTTCACATTTTCTTCCCAGTTGAATAAAACTGAACACGGAATTTTTGTTTTCTAGAAAAGTACAGTTGAACATGTATGTTTAAAAATGCGCGCGCGAATTATGCAAATCAACCATATTAGATTATAAAAAAGACCAACTGACACCAGTGTGAAAAAAGTAGTCATCTTCTTTACCGACCAACTTCAAACGAACTCGAACGAAGGTCACCGAAAATCAGCGGAATTCGCCGAAAGAGTAGTTTCAAGCAGTTTGCCACAGTTTGCATTCGTCACTTGCCGGGGGTGGTTGTTAATTTCGCGACTCCGGCTAAAATGCGGTTTCGTCAACAAAATCTGTCACAACGTGTATCGCGACCTGGACAACACGGGATGCTCTTTGCGTGAATTCTTTGCCCAAATGCCTCGCGTCCCGCGAAACGTGAATCGATGCTGTCAATTTGACAATGCCGCTCGTCGCTCTCTGAACCCATCGTTTCCCCCCTATTTTCCCCTTATTTTCGACAGTTTTTGACGTTTCAACGCTCGAACGCGACTTTTCGTTATGTTACCGCTCGCGATTTTTCGCGACCCGCGTGAATCATCGCCTCTGCGATAAATAAATAAACACCGAGTTCTACGTCGTTCGGGAAAGAAGCGCGAGTGAGAGAGAAAATAAGAATAAAAGAAAGAAAAGGAGAGAAAGCACAATGACAGCAATGCTGATCTCGGTCGCCGAGTTGTCGAACATATTTTCCGTGCTCGCTGTGTTGATATGTTTTTGCGGGATCGTTTTGTTTATCATGAGGTAAGGACCATTTTTTGTCGTTTCTGTTTTGAGGGTGGGAGTATGGTGTGAAAGTAGCTGCCCCCGCAGGCTGCGCAATTATTCAAGGTCGCGGTAATAGTTCGCACTCGCAGATGTTAAAAAACGGGTTTGATTGTTTTTGAATTTAAAGTTTTCAATTTCAAGTTTTACATTGGATGAAATATGAAATTAATTAGATTGATACTTGAAAATCTCGTCAATTCTAACATTTGAAAATTTTGGAAGTACAGAGCGTAATCGGAAGATCGAGAATTCGCAACTGAAATTGAGACACTGACATTTTATGAACAATTACGAGTTAGAAAATGGAAACTTGAAAGTTTTTAGGTATAATGTTTTTGAACTGAAGTTAGAATTTGATAATTTCGGTGCAGCTAGGAAAAATATGGGAAATATTGTCATTTTCTGATTTATGTATGTTAAAAAATGTTGATATCATGTTCTAAATAAACATTAGAATTTTATTTACGAAATTAAATCCTTTGATTTGTATTGGGTCAAAATTGTTTGTTCCTGCATTTTTTTTTATGTCGAAAATAGCGTTTTGAATTTATTCTTTTAAAATTTTGATGTTATGAATATTTTTTCTTGATTGTTATTTTGTGTTGAAGCTTATTCTACACTTGTAAATAATAACGTTGGAGGTTATTTTCACATAAAAAAAAAAATTTTTGCGTATTCCAAAAATTTGAGGAAATTCTACCAAAATTTCCAAAAACTATTACATATTTTATTGAAACTTCCACAATTTTAACAGCTTCTAAAACTTCAGAATTTTTTGATTTTTTGAAACTTTGAAATTTTATAATTTCTTATGCAAAACTTTAACAATTTTTACGTTCATCAAAAATCTCACAAATCATTAATATATACCATAAAATTCACAAAAAATAGTATCAAAACTTCGAAAATTTCAGCTTCTCTGAATTTTGAAATTGTATAAAACTTTCGAAAATTCCAAAGTCCCTGGTACTCAAAACTTCACAGTTTTTCTTTAGTGTAAAAAACTTTGAATTTTTCAAAATTCTCCCAACTACAAAATTCAAAATACTCTAGAACTTGAAAATTTCTAATAACTCTGAAAATATGATACGTACAAAATTTTTGAAGCTTCCAAGCTATGAAACTTCGAAATTCTTTAAAATTCTTTCAAACTAAAAAATTTCCGAAACTTTTAAAGTTCATAGTCATTTCATAACTTGAAAATTCAAGTATATGTACTTTCAAATTTCCCGAAGCTTCAAAATTTTCAGAATTTGAAAAGTTCTAAAACTTCACGACTCCCAAACTTGAATTCCGAAAATTCCAAAACAAGTCTATGAAACTTCAAAATTCCACCATTTTGTACAGAAGTACAACATTTTTGAAGCTTCCAAGCTATAAAACTTCGAAATTCTTTAAAATCTTTAAAACTTGAAAATTCCTGAAACTTCTAAAACTTCATAATAATCTTATAAACTTGAAAATTCAAGTACTTTCAAATTTTTCTAAGCTTCGAAACTTTGAGACCTTTAAACATTCTAAAACTTTATGACTTCCAAACTTAAACCACAAAACTTTGAAATTTCCAAAATTCAAGAATCTGCAGACCTTAAAATTTGGCAAAACTTCCAAATTCCAAATATTTCAGAATTTGCTAAGTCTATTTAACTTGAGAAACACAAAATTCTGTGCAGAAATTGATAAAAATTTCGTGTACAAGATACAAGATGCAAAATACAAGATGAAAAATAGAAGATAAAAGATAAAAGATGAAAGATCAAAGGTAAAAAATAAAAGATAAAAGATGGAAGATGAAAGATAAAAGATGGAAGATGGAAGATGAAAGTTAAAAGATAACTAAGCCCTTGATTAAAACTGGCAGATAAGAAATTAAAAAACGTTTATAAATGTTATTCAACAAAGTACTTTCAGTATTTAGATATTTAATACACGAAAAAAGTAGGCATTATTGTTATAAAATTGAATATAAAAAAAAGTATGCCAGCTTATTTAAAAATTTTTTTTTTACCAGTGAATCGCTATTTTAACACTACAATAATAAAGTCAATTGAATCTAATCAAAATTAATGATTTTCGTAATATTTATTAGGGAAAATTTTTTTCATGTTCCAGGAACATGATGGTCCTTCGTGTTCACGGGGACGATTTGATGTTCGGCGGCACCGGCGGCATGATAACACACGCGCCGCGAATACCGCAAATGAAAATGATGAAAGTCCACATTCCCTTTACGTTCAAACTTCACGAGAGTTTTAAGAGCACCTACGCCGGTGAGTACATTGCATTCATGCTAACCCATGCTGGATTTTCGTGACAACTTAACGCGATATCCAATATTAATGTGCAATATGTAATGAAAATCTACTTTTTTTTTATTTTCTTAAAATGACTGTTTTTTCCATTGTTTTGCGTGTGAAAAATTAGCAATGTTTGTTTTCGTGATTTTTCACGCGATATCTAATATTTATATATATCGCATAAATGCGATATTTGATGAAAATATGACCTTTTTCAATGATTTTCGTATAAGTGACTGTTTTTTCCATTGTTTTGCGTGTGAAAAATTAGCGATTTTTTTTTTTTGTAACTTTTTACGTGATATCCAATAGTAATATGCAATACGTGATGGAAATATAGACGTTTTTTTCATTTTCGTAAAGTGACTGTTTTGTCCATTGTTTTACGTGTAGAAAATTAGCGATTTTTATGTTCGTAACTTTTCACGCGATATCCAATATTTATATGTATCGCATAAATGCGATATGTGATGAAAATGTGACCATTTTTAACGATTTTCCTAAAAGTGACTGTTTTTCCACTGTTTTGCCTGTAAAAAATGAGCGATTTTTATTTCCGTAACTTTTTACGCGATATCTAATATTAATATGCTATACGTGATGAAAATCTGATTTTTGTTTATTTTCGTAAAATAAATGTTTTTTCCACTATTTAGCGTATAAAATGAGCGATTTTTTTTATACTTGCGTAAAAAGAACAGTTTTTTCCACTCGTGAAAAAAAAATCGACGAAACACTCACTTTTTTTGGACCTCCGTGATGGAACCACCTTGATATTAGGCAGAGAAAGTAATTTTTGTAACTTTGAAAATATACAATAGGCTGGGAAACTGCATACATAAATTTGTAATTGCATTATCTACACTTTATCTGTAAGAAAAATCCGGGTTTTTCGTGCTATTTGATAGCGAAAAACTCCGTTCTCCATTCGCTTGGGCAACCGTTGAAAAAACTGCACGCGAGCACATATTGCCAAATCACTTTCGACACTCGCAAAATCGCTCCTAAAACTCGATCTCGGTTTTTTCGCCCGAGGGAAAATTGCGGAATTTACGGTTAATTTCTCAGGCGCCGCAACGAAATCTTAGAGAATGTCGAGACGAAATTGGTATTATTGTCTAAAGAGGCTTGATCAGTTGGGGAGCGGTCAGAGAAATGAATGATCAAATTTGGATATTTTTAGACAATTGATTGATCTTTTTGTGACTCCCGTTTCTTATTAATGATTTAAATTAATTTTATATGATAATTTATTTGATAATATTTGATTCATAATTTCGAATGAGATTTATTCATTAATTATTCTGGATGAATAATTATTATTTAAATTTTATGATGGAATTGATTTTTTTTATTTTACCCATTAAATTTTTTGCGAGAAAAAAATCCACCGAGCCGGGAATCGAACCCAGGACCTCCCAATTTCATGTCGGGTGCTCTAATTAATTGTTATTTAATATTTCATAACATGAAAAAAATTCTTCAAAATTCGAAAAGCATAAGAGCCCAAATTTGACAAAAAACATTGCAAATTTTTATCAACATGACAATGTTCTCAAGCAACTTTTGATTCAGCCGTAAAATGTTTCTGCATTTTTGATACGCCATTAAAAAAAATAACCAAATTTCCGATCATTATTTTCTCTGAAACCTGCAACATCCCCAAAGGATGAACCTGGCAAACGGGCCATAAATAACAACAAAACGTAGAAAAAGAATTTCCATATGCCGCTGTTTTCTAACCAGTTTCAAACTTGCTCGACATTTTGTTATAATTTATTAAATGTCCTTTTCAAGAACTTTCGAAAAATTGCCGAAAAATATTCGCTATTGAAAGAGAGAAAAAAAAAAACTAAAGGATTATTCGCGCAAATGAGCCATAAATAATAACAGACGCCAGGATCTTTCCATGCGGTCAAGGTGGACTTTCGTAACGTCTGCCCGTACCTGCATACCGATTACTTTATCATTTCAAATGCGACTTCTTCTCTCGCCTTGCGAGTCGATAACCCACATTCTTGAGGTTGCGCTGAATTAATTATGTACAACTTTTATATTAAGCTCTCCTACCCCGTATCCTTTTTTCCCCAAAAAGTTAAAAATTCAACAGCGCCTCCACGGTCGCGAAGCCGATTATCGCGATCGCGAATATTTACCGAAAACTTGTTCGCCTCATTATCGCGCGCTCGCGAGATCGGAAACCGATAATTGACGCTTGCGAAAAATGTCGGCTACTGACGAAACTCATCGTGCAAATCAGTCCGTGTCCGAGGAATGTTTATTAGCCTCTCTTGCTGGTTTTGTAGACGATAATCCATGTTCCCTGGCAATACTAGAAACCTTGTAAGCTTATTAGAGAGTAAAGGGCTTCGCGCACCAACCCCCATTCGGGTATTCGTCTATGTTTTTTTTTAATTTTCAGTTGAAATTTCATTAATTTCGACAAGATGGAATGAAAAAATTTTTGCGGAGAAGAAAGCGCACTTAACCCACATGGAAGAATCTGTTGATTTAAGAGAATCGCGATTTCGTTTTTCGTTCTACAAAACACTTTTTTCAGTTGAATGGCAAATTTGCTGAGTTTTTGTTTGATTAACGAAGCATTTAGTCAATTTGTTTTTAGAACCAAAGTTTTTTGTTGAGATGAGTTTGGATTGTTGATAGAAAAAAGGTCGTGTTTGAGAGTACATGAAATTTCGGTTGAAAACCAGTTGTTCGCATTAAGTCTTCATAATTTGTATACTTTGGTCAAGGAGAGAAAACAGTGCGGCACCTTTTGAGCAAAAAAGGATAAACTGCGCGAAAAGTGAAAGTTAGACGAAGAAGTCTTCTGTCTCTGGTGTCCTAGTCAATGATGTTGACTGGGGTACATGAATTTGTGGTTTTCTCTTTGAGGTTCCGTATTTGATAGCTTTTTAAGGAGAAAAATTTTACGTGTATAAAGTAAGCACAACGAATTTATCGGTAAAGAAAATAGTATATTGTGCGACTAGTGGGAGAAGGAGAAGATCCCACGAGTGGGAAATTGCTGCACGAGCGTAGCGAGCACAGTAACATGCGAGTGAAATATTCTCCATCGACTAATAGTCGCACATAATACTTTATTCAACAACCGCGAGAAATATTCGATTTCGGGGCCCGCTGAGAAGGGACGAAATAATGGATTACCTGATTGATTGACGCAACAATCGCCGTTAAAGCGTCACAAAATCATCACAAATATGACTTTTTTCATCCAAGCCCCCAAAAGTTCATTAATTTGGCTAATTGTTGAAAAATTATGTTGCCATAACACTACTCTCTCGAAAAATACCCGCGCCATTCTAAATAAGTCGAAAAACGAGAAGAAAAAGGCATACAAGATACCGTCAAAGAACCGTCGCAACTGTGACTGTTTTCATCCAAGCCCCCAAAGGTTTATAGATGACTGAAATTTTTTGGCTAATTTTCGAAAAATGTTGTTGATATAACACTTCTTTTCGGAAAAACCCGCGCCATTATAAAGAAGTCGAAAACGAGAAGTAAAAGGCATACAAAAAACCGTCACAATTGTGATTGTTTTCATCCAAGCCCCCAAAGAACCGTAGTTCATGAATGACTGAAATTTTGTGGGTAATTTTCGGAAAAACGTTGTTGATATAACATTGCTCTATTCACAAAATACCCGCCCCATTATGAAAAAAACGGGAAACGAGAAGGAAAACGACAAAAAACCGTTCCAGAATCGTCACAGTTGTGACTATTTTTATTCAAGCCCCCAAAGCACTACAGTTTATGAATGATTGAAATTTTGAGAATGCTCCGATTACAGATATTGATCGGGCGTTTTAAAGGTCTTCCCGAATGTTGAAAAACTGTGGAATATTAGACTTCCGAAATAAGTAGTCGTCTAAAAATGCTACGGAAAATGCACTCGACCGGGAATATTTTACGTATAACGCGTGTTGTGAATTAACCTCATACCTCGGATAGCTGTTGGCGCTGTCACAGCTACCAAAATGTAGGCGTAAGTTGACGTCTCGCTGTCACCACGCTCATTGCGCCCGAAACAATGAATGCTTATCGTTGAATTGCTTGTAATGCGAAAATTCCAACGATCGGCATTCGTTTTGGGTGCAATGAGCGTAGTGAAAGTACGCTCCTACGCGAGCGTCCGACTCGGTAGCTGTGACAGCGCCTTAACAGCCTCGGCGCAACTTTAATTGGAGTGCACACAGGCAATAAATGCTGGAGAAAAAAAGATCGACACGATTCGCATCGCGTGGCGTTAGTTCATTCGCTCACTCGTGTTCTAATGCAAAATTAGCAAATTTTTTCTCGTCCTTCGGATGCTGATTCAATGCGAAAGATCAGCGACCTCGAAATGTGCTGTTTTTCCTATAAATTTATTTCGTATTCATCGCCTTTTTTTCAACTTGATTTTTTTTTCTTCGTTGAAATAATAAACGTATAATGTCACTGCAATTTACATAAACGCTGTTGCGTCATTTGCAACCATCAATCGTCGAGCTTTGACAACTACTTATTCAATTGACACGTAAATTTACGTTTTATCTGTTAATTCAACGTGATTCAATTGTCTCGGCTTATTTTCTTCTTTTTTTTCTGTAGATGTTATCGGTCACGTTTGATAAAGGAACTTGCTTTTTGACGTGTGAACATCTTTAATTTCGCTCTTGAGGGTCTATTACAATAATAATTTTACGGGAAATGAAATAAAATGAAGTTCGGTGAAGTAAGAACTTTTCACTTCTCGTGTTCACGTCATTTTCGCCATGTTTCATGATTTTTTTACTTCTTGCCTCGTCCTTTGTCGTTCTTCGTCAACAAAGGACGAGGCGAGAAGTAAAAAAATCAGGAAATATAACAAAAATGACGTGAACACGAGAAGTGAACAATTCTGACTTCATCGAATTTCACTTAACTTCATTTCATTTCATTTCCTGTGAAACTATTATTGTAATAGACCCTTGGTATTGGCCAGTATTGGCACGCGCCGCGTAAGTCATGTAAGGTGTAAGGCGTAAGAGTAAAGGCGACCTTACCGAGAACCACGCATAGCGTCGATCGCTAGAAGTTTCTAAATTTTGCAGGAAGGTTCTAAAAAATTCTAGAAAGTTCTTGAAGGTTTTTAAATGTCCTAGAAAGTAGTTAAAGATTCTAGAACATTCTAGGAGGTTCTGGAAAGTTGTAGAATGTTTGGAATGTTTTACAAGCTTGTTCTGGAATGTTGTAGAATGTTATAAATAGTTCTAAAGGGTTATAAATGGTTCTAAAAGGTTGTGAAAGGTTCTGAAAGGTTTCAGAAGGTAGTAGAAGGTCCGTGAATGTTTTAGAAGGTTCTGAAATGTTCTGAGTCATGTTCTAAGAAATTCTAGAAGGTTCCTGTAGGTTTTTAAAGGTTCTGTAAGGTTCCGAAAGGTTTTAGAAGGTTTTGAAACGTTCTAAAAGGTTCTAGAAAGTTTTTGAAGGTATTGGAATGTTCTAGAAAGTAGTTGAAGATTCTATAATATTCTAGAAGGTTCTGAAAAGTTTTAGAAGGTTTTGGAATGTTTTACTAGACTTTTCAGGAATGTTGTAGAAAGTTCTAAATAGTTCTAGGGGGGTCTGGAAGGTTTTGAAAGATAGCAGAAAGTTCTGAAATGTTCTGGGTCAAGTTTTAAGAAATTCTAGAAGGTTTTTGTAGTTTCTAGAAGGTTCTGTAAGATTACAAAAGGTTGTAGAAAGTTTTGAAATGTTCTAAAAGGTTCTAGAAAGTTTTTGAAGGTATTTAAATGTTCTAGGAGGCAGTTGGAGATTCTAGAATATTCTATAAGCTTTTGAAGAGTTGTATATAGGTTTTGGAATGTTTTACAAGACTGTTCTGAAATATTGTACAAGGTTTTAAATAGTTCTTAAAGGTTATGAATAGTTCGAAGGTTTTGGAAGGTTCCAGAAGATATTAGAAGGATCATGAATACTTAAGAATTTTCTCGAAGATTCTAAAAGATTCTAGAAGGTTCTGTAAGGTTCCAGAAGGTTGTAGAAGGTTTCGAAATGTTCTAAAAGGTTCTAGATAGTTTCAGAAGGTTCTACATGGTTCTAGAATATTCTAAATGGTTCTGAAAGGTTCTAGACAATTTTATAAGATGCTAGAAGATTAAGACATAGAGTGCACAAGACGTTTACACATCAAACGTGAGTGCCGGGTGCTCACTGATTTTTATTCCTTGTCGATCACGAAAATATATTGACATTCTGGGTGTCCGCCGAGATTGAGGAGTTGGGGCAAATTTAATTTTGGAATATTTATGCAGTATTCAATGAGGCAGGTAGCGTAATTACTGTAATTTGCAAGTCGAGCGATGTCCGTGAAGGGTATGGTTTGTCATAAGCTCGATTCAATGAAGAACATTACTTTATTACCGAGAGCTCCTTTTTTTCTTTTCACTTTGTGACAATGAGATTCATTGCAGCTTATGACCTAGAAAATAGAGAAGTTGCAGTGAAATCGAGGAATTGTATAAAACTGTCGTTTGAAGGGATTGAAAAATTTTCTGGATATATGTATAATCCGTAGGCAGGTATATTGTACCTTTATTCGTGATACTGCAACTGTAGTGGTGAAAAAGCAATTGTTATTGTCTTATGATGAAATATGTCTTTCATGTATAAATCTTGAGCAAGTGACAGTTTTTTCCAGTGTTTCGCGCATATAAAGTGATCGATTTTTGTAAACGCAAAAAATTGAAAAACAACTATTTTTGCTCGAATCAAGCATGTTAAAATTGGAACAAATTTTGGATACATAATTTTCACTTTTTAGATGCTCAAAAAAGTGGCTTGTTGATAATAATGCCAAATGTTCTCCACACTTTTTTTTGTTTGAAAATTCCTTTGTCAGACTAATTTTATCTCTGGTACACATAAAATCATAAACATTCGAATATTCCATTCTTTGTTTTTCACACGTCAAACTGTCATTTCATATCATTTCCCAAACTCAATTATTGCGTTCACTAATGCACCGAAATTTGCTTGCTCAGCTGATTACAATATTTAGCGACCATGCACAAATCGACGCTCGTTAAAATATTGTGAAAATGGTAGATTTCACACTCGGCTGCGAATTTTTCTCTGTATTTAAGCGTCTATTTTTCACGAAAAAAATGTACATACATGTATAAATAGGCGACATGAAAACGCTGGAGTAAAGGCGCGCGAAATTATTTCGATAGAGCGAAAGGAACGATGCGTTGACGACTTTATGCAAATTCATCGATTTCTAGGTGATGGGAATTTTCGTTCGCGATTTCTGCGTGTACATATTTGAGAAAACGCGCGGCGGCGATGAAAAAGCCCACCGAAAGTCAACGGCCTTCGACCCGTTACAGTATAACGGTCCGCGAGAGATGATATTTGCTTATTCCCGGATGAACTTTGCTCGCGAAAAATAATGTCTTTTTTGGGAGATTGCATTTTTAGCAGGTTTTCGGTATTTACAATTATTATAGAGGGGTAATGGAACTGTTGAAAAGATGAACATTTTATGAACTGATGGACATTTCAAATATTTTTTCGTTTTCAGAAGTAGACTGCTAATGAATTAAGTTTGAATTAGATGAAGACTTTGGTCATGTACATTGATAAAGTAATTTGTCGGAATTAAATTTGCAAAAAACACGTTTAAAAACACGAGTCAACTAGCGGATGTGAAAGATAAAAAAAAAGCTGAGCTTTGAGTACGAAAAAAAAAATGGAAAATTCCGCAGAGTATAATATGAATATAAAATATTCAACTCTCAGGGATCACGCTGTTTTAAATAACATAAAAACATACGAGAACAGTACTGATGAAACAGATGAAATAATTGTAAAAGTAAGTAAAAAAGAAACCCATACATAATTTGAAGACGGAAGAAAACACTCAAGATTGAAAACTATTAAAATTGAAAAAAATGGAAAGTAGAGTACATAAAGTTAAACAAGTTTTTACCAAAACGAAAAACAGCACTTTTGACGAGAAAAAATGCTACGTTGTATAAATAATAATACAAAAAACTAATGACCTTTCCTTTGAATCCGAATGAATATTAAAAAAAATCAAAAACATCGCGATATTTTCAAGGTTCTTCCACCGACTCAAAAACATTCCTGAAATCCCAAACGGATTCAATTATTATTCGCTTTTGTGTCCCATCGCGAAAAAAAAAAAACCCGCCGTAATTCGTTGACCTCGGATCGTAAATTTCATAACGACTCAAGGATTTATGCAATCTTTTGGGATTCCGTGGCCCATCCAGCTTCACATTTGCATTTCGATTACGACACTGCTTTTATCGCTGCTATCACCGGCTAAATATATATTCGCGAGTGATAAAAGCAAATTTAACAACGGCGAGAAAAACATAAAAAATCGCTGCTTTATCGGAGGCGAACGAGATATCGAAGAAAGCAGTTCCGAATTTGGCACAAGGCAGGCAACGAAATTTTTTTAGCCACAAGGTCGCTGAACTGGTTGAAGCCACTTTGTCATTGATCAGGCTTCCTTTGGTTATGTTCGCGTCTTTCGAGGGGTGAGTCGTGAATTTTCGGACGAGTCATTTTGCCAGGGTTTAAATTTCTTTGCCCAGGTCAACGGTCTTGCGTATCAGGGACTGAAGTGTCCATACAGGAGGGATACGAGTTGTAATACAGCGAAAACATCACTCGATTTGTGTAAGCATTTTCATAGTGTCTAGATTTTGAAGTAGAAATGCACAGGTTACTAGGAGAACATTTTTGAAAAATTCAAAATGCTCCAAAAAGGGGTTTTTAAAGTGTTTTGGAGCTAGGGAATATCCCAATATCCCAAATTTTCGTTTACTCGAACGATTGAAACATGGTGTAGTTCGAAGAGAAGTCTCTTTTTTTTCTGTCATTTCTCTGACAGTAAGAAATTTAAGATTTGGTTCGGAATTGGTAGTTTCCCAAATTTTAGGATTTTAATAACTACCAGTTTTTAGAAACTTTTTAACTATTAGTTTCCGAATTTATAGAAAATTTATAAACACCCTGAAATATTTGACATATTATGTATTATAAGAATGTTTGAAGTGACTCTATTAATTCTGGAATTTACGAAATTATCAGAATTCTGAAAATTCCGGACTATAATTTTCCATAATTTGTCAGTGATTGGTAGTTTTCCAAATTTTAGGATTTTAATAACTACTAGTTTTTATAAAATTTTTAACTATTAGTTTCCGAGTTCATTGAAAATTTCTAAACACCCTGAAATATTTAACATATGTATTATAAGAATGTTTAAAGTGAATCTATTAATTCTGGCATTTGGGAAATTATCAGAATTTTGAAAATTTCGGACTGTAATTTTTCATAAATTGTCAGTGTGTTTGGAAAATTATTATCTACGAGTCTCTAAAGTTTTTCGGAAAACTTTGAATATTTAGAAAATTTTACGAATTTATCGAGAATATTTCTCTTGATTTCGTAGGATTTGGAGAATCACCGGAATATTGAAAATTCCCAACAATGATTTTTTAAAATTTCCCCTAGAAAATGTCAAAAAATTTTGGAATATTCTTAATTCTTTAAGAATTGCCCGTGAATTTCTTTTAATTCTAGAGCAGTTTTCCAGAAATATTCAGAATATTTCTGAAAGACATAATAGAGAATCGCCAGAATTCTGAAAATCCCCAAATCGCCAGAAGACTGAAAATCCCCAGTAATGGTTTTCTAGAGAATTAAAAAAAAAAAAACAAACAAGCATGAGCAGATAGTCTATGGGGATCGTAGCTCCCCCCACTCCTCCTTCAATCAATAAAATTCTATAATAGTAGATCAATTCTAAAACATTCAAAAAACTGTAAAATTATGAACAATTCTATGAAACCAACAAATTATTCGAAATTTGACGACGTTCTGGAAAATAAAAATTATGATTAAATCGAAAAAATGTTTTGAAAAATTTGAGAAAATGTGAAAAATTCCGAAAAACATGTTAGATTATATAAAATGTTGATAATTTCGTTTGATTTTGAAGTATTTCTGGAATTTCTTTACTCATTCTCAATTTTTTCGAGAAATTTTGTCGATCTCATCATATTTGTTATTATTTCCCATAATTTCGTGAAATTTATAATAATTTTTCAATTATCTAGAATTTTTCATTAATTTACCTTTTTTTTTTTAATTTTTTAGAATTGATCAAATTATAGAATTTTATTGACTGAAGGAGGAGTGGGTGGAGCCAGAATCCCCATAGACTACCTACTAACATGAAATATTGAAAGTATTCCAACTATGTTTTCTGAACATTCTTTAAGAAATTGAATAAATTATGGGATTGGAAAAATTACAAAAATTTCAGAAATTCCCAACTATAATTTTGTTCCTTTGAAAATTCTCACCATCTTTAAAATATTTCGGGTTTTCTGAAAATTAGATGAAAAATGATTGAAAATTAGTTGAGAATTTTCAGAATTATACTCATTTTCGGAATTCTAGAATTAATAGAGTATACTCGAAAATTCGCATGTATTCTGAAGATTTTAGATTTTCTAGAAATTCTCTGAAAATGTTCTAAATTCTGAAATTCTTCGAATCCTAACATTCAGATATTACCAATATTCTGAACAAAATATTGGTAATTTCGTCCAAAATATTGGTACAGTGGACTTTCGTTTATGTTGACGCTCGTTTATGTTGACTCTCGTTCACGTTGACGATTTCCTCTCGTTTATGTTGATTCGCGACTTCTTCTCGCCCCCCACCACGATAAACTCAGCAAATAAGAGAACGCTTCAATTTGCGGGAACCAATGAAATAATTTTTTGCCTACTCCCTCTAATCTGACCAGTTAGACGATAGGGGCGAAGAGTAAACATGAACGAATTCTTACGTTCGAACCAGTCAACATAAACGAAAGTCCACTGTAACTTCTCTTCCACTTCCATTCCAGCGCCTCTGGTAGAATAATTTTTCTAAATTGTCAGTGATTAAATTGAAAAGCATTTAAAAAATGGCGTCTCTTTTTGAATTATGTACAAGTTTTTCGCAGTCAATTCACAATTTTTTGTAAATCTTCGTCAGTTTTGCCGTGACTGCCCTTTTTCCGCGTTCGCAAACACACCGTAAAGTGAAAAAGGTCAACGATTTCCATGGCTCGCCGGCGAGTATTGATACCCCGGGGTTATACCACGGGTGTGTTTATCGCTGCTTCTCATTTCGTTGGGGCCATAAGACTCGAAACGAGCGGCGTCTGTCTTTCTCTTTTTCTCTCGTTGCCGAGTCGATTATTATCAAACTTGATTGCGCAATCGAGCCGCGGTTACTCGCTCACTTACACTCGTGTTGCCGCAACCGCGTGTTATGAGAATGGGATCTTTGTGCCGCTCTCCCATTCCTTGGCGCACTTCACGTTTCACTATTTTTCGTGCCCCTATTACTGAAACTGTACATACTTTCCAATCTTTATTTTCGGTCCCAGGGATCTGCGCATCTTCGACTGACATTTAAATCCGCATGCAATATGCATGTATTCTTGAGTTATGTTTAGAGTCCCCAGCCTGGGAATTTTCCGGTTTTTTGTCGATAGTTAACTACGTTACGTTCTAATACAGGAAATAGAAACTTGAGTTGTTCTGTAAAGTCAAGTTCACGTAATAAACCGTTCACATCGAGGGGCGATTAACTCTCCGATAAATGGGAGTCGTGGGAGTCGACTCCCACATGACTCCCAGTTTGATTCCCAAATTGACTCCCAGAGTGAATCGCCCTTCGGTTCGCATCAAAAATTCCATTATATCCGTCTAATAGAAAACCAAAAAAATCGATTCATATTTTTGATTTATAATCGAAAAAAGAAAAATTACTTGCCAATTTTTTTCGGTTTTTTATCAGATGAATATAAGGGAATTTGTAATGCAACCGTTGGAAATTTTTCATTTTTCCGTATTTTTAAAAATTGCATCAAATAGGGAAAATGACGTACGTACGATTCTTTTAGTCTTATTGACGTTTTAAAGATGTAGATGATTATAGGGTAACCAGATTACGTTGTCTAAAAAATAAAACGATTCGATTTAGAATTGGGATGGATGAAAAAAGTTTTAAATATCGTTTGGTAATTATTGCAACTTTTTGCGAAATTCCTCTCCCGAAATAACTGTTCAATGCTTGAGAACTCGGTCATCCAAATTTGAATATTTTAGAATTCTCAAAGTTGAGGTCCAACTGTGAAAATGGAAATTTAAAGATTAGGAGGTCAAATAATTTTATTTTCGAAATGCAGGAATTATCAAATTTGAAAATTATTATATTTGATTTTCAAAATTTGATAATTAGAATATCAAAAAATTTTCGAACGAAAAAAAACGGTTTTAGTCATTCGGTAACCTGTGAAATGAAATTGAAAAATCTAGAATTTGGCATCTAGGACATTTTGTAATTGTACATTAGAAAAATCAGATAACTATAAAATTGGAAAATTGACTCAAGAAATAAATTCTAATTTCAACAAAAAACACTTGACCGATAATATTACAATAACAATTGAAATAATTATTGTCAGAATCCCATAAATACGGTATGCAAGATTTTAAATCAGTATCAAAAATCGAGACATCTTTAAGACTTTCGAGATCCTAAACATACCTTTTCATATAGAAATGCAATATCGAGATTAGGTATCGATATTGTAAACTGAAATACGACATGTACATTTTGTATGAAGATTCAATTTCTATGTTTTGAATCAAAGTTTGTAATTGAACACTGATCAATGCAGTAAGAAATTACATTGCAGATTAATTGTTCGATTTTGCAAAATGAGCATGCATTCGATTTCAAATATGCGTGTTGACATTTTTGATGGAGATTCAAATCGATGTCATTGATTAATATTCAAAAATTAACACTGATGGTCATTTCGAAACAAAATTAGTATATGAAATAATTCAAGGACTTATAAAGATAGTGGAATGGATAAAATCGAAATGAAAAATCGGTACTGTAGGCAATTTTAGATAAAGAATCAATAAATTCCTACGAAAAATGGCTTTTTTGTCTCTAGCCATTTACCAGTTTTGTTGCGGACACCCGATAACAAATTAAGAAGACGCGGAAAAGGCAAAATTGTTGACTCCGTTGAATAGCATCATATAACCCGCTAAAACAGATATTATGTCTACGGCAAGCACATAGCCAGGGAGGGGGCTGAGGGGGCTTAAGCCCCCTCCGAAATTCTGGAAAATTTTAAAAATCTAGCACATTGCAAAAAAGTATATTAAAAAAAAAAATATATAGTAAAACAATACTGATTTTCACAGGTTTCAAAATTTTCGGGAAACTTGATAATTTTCAACATTTTCAACATTTCAAGATTTTCAACAATTTTCAGTATTTTAAGTTTGGAGGATTTTAAGAAATGTACAGGTTTTTAGAATTTTGAAAGTTGTCCAAATTTCGAAAATTTTGACAAATTTCGAAGTTATAAAAAATCGTTCAAATTCTAAAAATTCACCATATTTTCATAATTCTTGAATATACGAAAATTTTACGAATTTCTGACATTTCGAGAAACTTAATAATTCGGAATATTTTCAACATTTCAAGATTGTTAACAATTTTGATAATTTTCAAAATTTGAAGAATTCTTTTAAGGATTTTAGAAGTTATTGGAATTTTGAAAATGTCAAGAATTTCAAAATTTTCGCGGATTTTAGAGATATGTAAAAGTTTCGAGAATTCTGGAAACTTACAATATTTTCATAATTGTTGAAATTACGAAAATTTTACGAATTCTTCACATTTAGAGAAACTTGATAATTCGGAACATTTAAAGATTTTCAACAATTTAGAGAATTTCGAAAGTTTTTATTATTTCGACAATTTTTAGAATTCCAAAAATTTTAGAAATTTCATAGATTTAAAAAAGTTCCGGAAATCTTGAGAATTGAGGCAGTTTTCAAAACTCTTGAAATTTTGAAAATTTTACGAATTTCTGTAATTTCGAAAAACTTTTGTCAGGTTGGAACATTTTTAACATATCTCAAGATAGTCGACTATTCTAAAGATTTTCAAAGTTCAGAGGATTTTGAAAAATGTTTAACTATTTGAAATTTTTAAAATTTCAAGAATTTCGAAAATTTTGGAAATTTCAGAGATTTGAAAAAGATTTTGTAAATTCTGAAAATTTACAATACATTCATAATTATTGAAATTCCGAAAATTTTACGAATTTCTGAAACTTTGAGAAACTTGATCATTTTGAACATTTTGAACATTTCAAGATTTTCCCCAATTTCGCGAATGTTTAAAGTTTGGAGTATTTCGAATTTAAAATGTCTAGAGAATTCTGACAATTTCATAAATTTAAAAAATTTTCGAAATTTCAGGGATTTAAAAAAGTTTTCAAAATTATGAGAATTCAGGAAATTTTCATAATTCTCTGATAAAACTTTACTTTTCGAATTTGTTGAATTACTTTCGAGTAAAAATCTCCTTAGCCCCTCCCGAACGAAATTTCTGGCTACGTCCTTGGTCTACGGTATGCTATATCTATTTCGTCGTTTTAGCAGTTTAACGTCGTAAAACTGGATCGTCCATTAGAGCACTATGCCAAGATTGCGATTAGCTCAAAATTTAAATAGGTTTTTCACATGAATAGATAATTGCAGAGTCTCTCGTATTTATCAAACTATATTTACCCTGGAATTGGGAAAAGTTTTATGGAAAAAACCTTAGATATTCACTAACACAATCGTCATGTCAGCATGTTGAAAAAAATGCACACTTTAAATGACATTCGATATGATATATGTTACTCTGTGAAGTATTTCATCATTATTTATATCAATATCCCACTCTCTCAAATCGAATAAGTCAAATTTTACTATTTACTAGTAGTTCTGTTTAAATTCATTTAGCAAAATCCGGTCACCACAAGACAGTACAAAATCACGAATTGAAATGTTCGAATCAGTTTACCTTTTGGAATAGTGAAAATTAATCAATTATTAACTTTTATTACATTACGTAAATGCATAGTGAAAAAAAAAATCAATTTTGCAGTCGTTTTTGTACTCGAACAGTAAAAAATCACCAAATAATTAATCATTTTCTATCACGCAAATGGTTGAAAACTACTGTTTATTCAGTCATTTGTCTATCACGTAAATTTATGAATTTCCAACTATTGAGTCGGTTTTTTCACTAGTTAAAATTTGTGATTGACAAATCTTTTACTCGTATTAGAAATGTATACGATCATTTTTAAGAATGTCATGATTGAATTTCGAAAAATGACTTTTTTATTATTAAAGTGAGTCGTTATTATTCGAAATAATCCAATTTTGACTAATTTGATCTGAGGGAATTTCAAGTGTGATTTCACGACATTTATAAGTCACAGAACCTACTTTTTTTAGTACATTGTTTGAATCCTTCAAATAAAGGGTAAAACATCGAAATTTGGAAATTTTTGTCAATTTTTTCGAATCGAAATCTCACGTATCTTGAGAGAAACACTACAAATAAATTGATGAGGAGCTAGCTTGTTAGATCCCAAAGAAAGCCGGGAAGACGAAGCCTTTCACCGGCCAATGACCAAGCAGCTCCAGGATTTTTTCCTCTTTTCCTCGTGCTCAATTGACTATTACTTCATTGAATACATAACCGAAGCTTCGATCACAGTTGAATAAGCCACGATCCAATCGCGAAAATTGGCGGAATCAAATTAGATAGTAATAAGAGAATAATTTTCTTAGTTTTCGAGGGATTACAGGTGTCGACTTCTCGATTTTCGATTCGCCCTTCACGATTATGTCATTCCTGGCAGCTAGAAAAAGCCCAGCGTTTCGTGCCAAATTTAGTAAATATTTGTACTTATATCTATGTAATGATGTGTTTTTTTCGTATATTTTTTTTAATGTATCATTTATTATACTATTTAAATTATTTTCATATACACTTAGATTAATATTATGAGGGGCTGACGTGCAAAACCAGCTAACTATGTAGCAATTCTTATAAGGCTTATATTTTGAAGAAATTTGATAAGATAGTGAGCCCTGTGGGGATTTCTGTTTATAAGCTGGTTTTGACCATCATCCCTTCACAAATTTAATAATTTTCCGTATCTTTAATAATTCATTTTATATTGTACCTATATTTTTCTTAGTTCTGGAAATTGAACGTCAATTTTTTGAACATTTCGTGAATTTTTTCACAGTTTCCAAATTCCTTGTTAAAAACTTTCTCTGAATATCAGAAACTGCAAGAGACATCGTATTTTTTTTCCAAAACTCTAGAAAATTCATCATTTTTTTAACCACAATTTCCCATCACAACAAATCTATTCTTATCACGTTCCATCTTGAACTAGATCGTATAAATTCAGGAAATACTCGCGTAATTGACATAAGTCTGAAGTACATCGTATGAATAAAAAAGTAATCGTATATAAGCATTGTAGATAAATCAAGTTCTTGAAAACTTGGGTTGATAAAAATCGTAGTTTCGTATTGCACATCTTGGAGAATGACGCGAATGTTTATTACGGACTATAAACTGCAAAACTTTGATTCCGAAGAATTATGAGGGAAATAAAGTTTCGATTTGTTTTTTGCGGGGCTGGGAATGTTTCGCAGACGTAGAGTAATTTACGGCGGCATTGGAATCGGTTTATTTCGCTTGGCGGGAGTTTATTGGAGCGCGCTTTTGTGGCGTTTCAGAGGTCGAGTGCGAGGTCTCCAGCCAAGTCGAATATTCCCTGCAGGCTATCTGGGGTGTCAGCATCAGGGAGCTTCACCTTGCACTCTGGAAACCTTGGAGCGTTTTGAGGGACGCATCTTTAAACGGCACTTTGCTTCAGGGACACGCGCAGTATCACACGTCGCCTCAAGCGTATCCTTTTTCACTTTTATTCATTTTTTTATGCTTTGACTGTATTTGGAACATCTTCAGAATTCTTCAGAGATTGTGCGGGCATTTTTCCGATTTATTGCGAAGAATATTAAGGGTTTTGCAAAACTTCTCTGAAATTCCAAGGATTTTCGATATTTTTTTTTACACCTTTTTGAATTAGAAGCAAGATTTAGGGGAACATGGGGCAAAGTGAAGACAGGGGCAAAACAGGATGATGAGGATATCTTGTCTGTGATATGACAGTATCCACTTAGGAACTTCGTTTCGAGTCGTTACCAGGATTTTTCATGACAATTTTTCATCATTATTTTGTTATTGTTCGAGTTATGAGGCGTGTGCATGGTTTTCGTGTCCAGTGTATGGGGCAAAGCGAAACGAAAAACTTTTTTTTCGAAAAGTATGAAAAAAACTAACATGTCATGTTTTTTATGCGAAAAAAATTATTGCTAGTGAATTTTTAGTTGTGTTAAACATCTACAGTGTCGAATGCGTAAAAAAAGTATTTTAGTATGCCAAAAAAATAGCAAAGAAAAATTGTCCCGCTTTGCCCCGTGTATGGGGCAAAGCGGGACGGAAAACTTTTTTTCGAAAATTATCGAAAAAACTTACAACTTGTCATATTTTGTGTGCAAAAAATTTTTTTTTAAGTACATTTTTGGTTGTTTGAAGCATCTACAGTGTTGAATGCGGGAAAAAAAATTTTTCAGTATGCGAAAAAAAAATCGAAAAGCAAAATTGTCCTGCTTTTTCCCATGTTCCCGTAATATATATTTTTCAAAAATTTGAAAATCTTTTATTTAATAGTATTGAAAAGAAAGTTTTTAGTAATTACTTAATCCTGTGTACGGGTGGTTTGAACTAGGGACCTACTGACCGTGGGTTTAACACGTACGTAATTTTATACGTACTTGTATTACACTTATTTCACAAATCCTGTATAAACGACCGTCTATAATGAGAAAAAAAAATGATTATGTTGAGGTTGAACATGTTACGTATTATTTTTACGCGAAAAACTTTCTACGTTCAACGAGTTATTTGATTATACGACTTGACTGGTAATAATAATTGTACGTACTATTCCGCGAAAAAAAAGTCGAAGCAGTGAAGTTTTAGTTCTCATGAAACTAAAAATTATGTGCCAAGACTTCGTTTTTGGAGTAAAGTTTTCAAGTTCCAATTTAGAAATGAATTTGTGCTTCATTTCATTCACACAAAAAAAAGAAAAAAAAAGTAATATATCATTCATTTTTTGGTGTTTGAGGAGAGAGGGTCACTAAAAAATCCCCCCCTCCCCTTCTGAATTCGCATGTAATTTAGAACAACGTAAAACTAAGGAAAGACGCAAAAAACCACGATAAAAAAATTCTGGTTGAAGTATTGAATTATTGCTCGTACAGAATCAAAGCGAATGAAAAACGTTTCAAAGAATCCACTTACTGTTCGACCCCTATTTCTGATCACTCGAAACTTGGACCTCCGATTCGTTGCTATTCTCTCGAGCATCATGTTCGCTCGATCCCTCTGAATATTAAAAAGGCTGGGTCAAGAAATTTTTAGGAATCGAGGTAGAATTATCATTGAGTCGTATTGAACTCCGACAGTGATAAATGAGGGCTCGAGATCTCGAGTCTAGT
>JAPYZK010001136.1:0-19466 GCA_030522785.1 Platygaster equestris | reverse complement strand
AAAATTATGGAATCTCAGCTTCTTTTAAAATTTAGTGAAAAAAAATATGAAGAGAAGTAAATATTAAAATCTGCTTCCGTCTTTACAGAATTTTTCTCTCTATATGTTATGTATTAATCATGTTACTTGTAATCCAATCCAAATAATTTGCAGTCAATGAATGTCAATATTTCTCATATCAGTTGAAGTTATAGTGTAGTGAGTCTTGAACGGTGTATTTTTGTGGGAATTTCCTGTGATGATGGAGACAATGTGCATTGCATTTCATATACATTCATCCATTTTCGTACCGGTGTGTATACGAGCGTGAACTTTGACTATCGCGGGGGAGTTATTGAGCTCACAACGCTATAAACGCTAGTTTCTCCGAAAGTTTACGTCACTGAACGGCAGAAACAGAGAGTTTACTCTTTTACTGCTATGCTTGGCTTCTCACGTTGTAGAGGTCTCGAAATTTCGTGAATATTTGAAATACCTCGGTGGCATGAATCGAACAACACGACTTCGACTTGAAGTTTGAACACCACGGTACAAGCTATGAAAACTAAGAATTTTTTCCGACAAGAAAAAGTCTTAGAAAAAGCTCCGATATCATAGAACCCAAAAACAAGAATTCTTGTACCCCATGAGCTGCAGCCATGAAATACCCGAATTCTAAGTATTCGCGCCAATTCCAGTACTACGATTCCGAAACAGCTGTAAATCGAGAAAAAGACTCGGGAAACACGGCGATACCTGCATGACACGAACGTTTTCACAGCTCAACATTATAGCTGAAAAGGAAATTGGTTCCGGCGATGAATGACGTACGTGGGTTTTCGATCGACCGCCTCACCTCGACCTTTCAAGAACGTCATGAATCTGCAGATGGAAGGAGCAAGAGGAAACAATGGGAATGAACGCGTCAAGTATCGTCTCGCTCGGCGGAAAAAGAATCTTGTTTTTATAGCCAGGGGACGTTCCGCGTTTGCCGAAGTCGGGTATAGATCGTTTCCAGATGGCGCGATCTTTTTATCCCCATTCAAGTCTCATAAAAACAAGGGAACTGCACGAGTGCACGATGGCCCTTTCTCGGCGATTGTCTTAAATGAGAACTCGAATGTGATCCGCCCCGAATACACTGAGTGACTTTGTACGAGTTCTTTTGATCGGATCTTGATTATAAATGAAATTCGCAATCGAATGGAATGTTTCGTTTTCGAGTTTGTCTTTCGTGGGCATGGAGAATCAGTGATGGATTCAGGATATTCGGAGAGGGGAGAGTATAGATATTTGTGTTTTATATAAGTGTTGATTTTATAGAATATATTAGATTAGATTTGAAGTATAGTATTTGGGATTGATGTACAGTCTGAGCAAAGCTTGATATTTCTACTTGAAGACCAATATTTTGAATTTATCCCGTATTCTACTATTCATTTGATTGTTGCTGAACTGCAATAATTGTGATTGATGCAATGAATCAATTTAGTTGATGATTTCTCATTATAATGAACTCTTTGAAAAAATGCATCCTGTATCTGTATTAACATTAATATTACTACTTGTGAAATGAATTCGAAAGTAATATTTCGCGGATCTACCATCCAACTCTATTTATATTTCATAATTATCAGAAAATATTTGTTCAAATTGTATGATACAATATTCATATTTATGAAATTCATGTCAGAATTCAAATAATTGAAAACTTCCGCACACTTTCACAAAGTTCGAAAACTATTTTGTCATTTAATTAAAATAAATTTGAAAAACTCATAGTTTCCAATCAACAGTTTGAATATACTAACATAACTGATTTACATCTGCATTCTGAATATTTCTGTGAAACAGTAGCATATGGATGTCAAATATCAATCGACTATGCATTTCCAAAATTTTCGGAATATTCTGTGTACATTTGTGAACTGTGCCTATAAAAGATTAAAAGCTCAATCCATTTTAATCAACATCCCTCATTACTGACTGTTTCCCTGAGTGACCCTACAGTGAATAATTTTCACACAATCAAAAACTGAGCGAGCTGGATGTCACCAGAATAAATTTACATAGTCCCTGCGTAATTATGCATTTTTGCGTGATGACGAAAAATTGAACATCCTCGTTTTACGTTAATTTTGCTCTCATAAAACACGTGTACATCACATCGGTGCGTTATTGCTTTCGTCGAAGCGCTGCATCTCCATAAAACACCTAATAAATCTATTCATGCCGCGCGATGTAATTAAAGTATGCAATAATTTGATAGCCGTATATCTGACTCGGGCTGTGACGTGAAATTGATTAAGGACGCGCTATGATACGTAGACGCGTGGTGCAGTGTCTTGATGAGATAAACCGACGTTCTCAAAGCGAACGACACGCTCCATCACCGCTTGAATGATTATTAATTGAAGCATTGAGCTTGGAAAGACAAACGAAATACTTTTGATTCGAGCTGAGAGGACGAGTTCGTAACTTAATTCGGAGATTTTTTCTAGATTTTTCATTCTCAAAAATTGAAAAAATTGGAAACTTCAACACTCTTCTACAATACCCACCCAAGATTCCAGGCGATTCGATTATTTGGAGCTATAACGTGTTTCCAAGTGAATAATCATGTTCTGAAGTTGCGATCTTCACCAGCCTTCAACCAAACACAGGAAATCCTCGATCCTCTCTCTCTCTTCCTGACCTAATATTGACATTTTCCCCTTCAATTTCCAAAAAGGCGCGAACAGCTTTTTTCTTGTATCACATATAGACTCATAAAATACATCACTAGAGACATTATCAAATCGAATCTCTCACGTGGAGCAAGCACTCGAAATTCGTCCTCTTGGTGGCTCGGGAGAGCGAGTCGAGTAAGTTACAGAATCCAAGTAATCCACTGAAAATCTTCGAACTTTGTAATTCCATACGACGGCGACAATAATATCCGTGAGCGAGCCTGTACTTTCTCGGGTTGTGAGAATGTGTGCAAACTGGTCGCAATTTTCTCTCGTGTTCTCTAACGTTTCTCCAGGTAAGACGATGCATAACTCAAATTCGAATCCAATTGTGGCAGGGTGCTCTTGAACTTTGAAATAAGGTGGACCGAAGTATGAGAGCCCTCCTACTATGGCTTTAATAGTTGATGCCGTGGATCAGCTCTGCGATCGTAGATTTCGATAGGAGAGTTTTCGTGAAAACTCCCCGGTCGTAGTTAAGAATTTCTTCGAATCACAGATGATAATCAGTTTTCAAAATGTTGGAAAAATCTTTGGATGGAAATATTTCTATCAGACTACGATCAACGAATCCGAAAATGTGGAACATTTTCCCGACCTTCGTATTTTACGAAATGATGGAAAAATGTGTATCGACTATTTCGAACCGCATTTTTCATTTCTCATTCATAACTCCAACATTCCGTGCGCGCCAAAAATATGATACAATGGTTATACCGCAATATTGTGTTTCACAATTGAATTTTCAACGATCAACTTTTAACATCAGAGAAAAGGAAATGTATGATATCAAATTCCGCACGATACATAACATGCAAGAATACTCCTGTACACTGAACGAATTGTTTTAGACGTAAATTTTCACTTTCGGATTCATTATCCATATTAAGTTTATTTCGAAACGTCTGCATTTTTTCTATTTCGTTGCGAACTAGTAGTTGCATTTCGCATCCCTGGATATGTGTACAGTGTTTCATAGATGGTGTTACAAAGATTCCAAGATAAACGAGAAGCTTGTGCCTCGCTTTCTGTCACCCATCTTATCTTCAGACTCTAGCTCCGTTCCGGTGAGTGCATTTTCTACGAGGTCACGCTCTTCTTTCGACTTGGCCTTTTTTCTTGAAGTGTGCATACGGCGCGGCTTGTTTGTGGGGTTAAAAAAAACTACGATACGCGATAACTTTTGTTGGTGATGTACGAAGGGAGATGGAGCGATAGGAGCCCGGCAAAGGGAGGCAAAGGACGGGGTTTTCAGCGAGAGCAGGGCCCTGAATTATTTACCGGGTGACGGGGTTTCTGCTGTGTCGAGGACGCGAATGAACCCGTTCGGAGACAAAGTGTACAGTTGTAATGGCTTTGCGCAGTTTCGCTGCGGTGAAACGTGCAGGCAAGTAAGACCAGTCACTGTGTTTGCAGACATTGGTCTTTTTGACATTCGACATTCCAGATGGTTCGAATATGAACACTCTGACATTCTAGAATCCGTAATTCGAACATTTGGACATGAAAAATATCAATTTCCATGAGGTTATGCTCTCGATGTCATGACAAAATGATTTCAGTTCAATCCAAACTTTTCCGATTTTCGTAGAATATGCGCCTGAATAACTCTGGAACCCTCAAAACCCTTTCTATCTTGAATCAATTTTTCCAAGTCATTAGCATACATTAGAAGCCATTAAATGCATCAATTTACTCGATTCTAGAGTCTAATGTAGGAAATTTTTCCATTTGTTCGACTTATGAATTTTTTACGCGATCGTTTACATTCATTTGAAATGAAGACATTTTCAAAAAGGTATATAACATTTAGGGAGAATGTGAAGTGAATTCATAGAAATTTAGGATAGATAAAATGTAGTCGACGAAAAATCGAGTAATATCAAAAACATACTTTCGACATCTTGAAGAAAAAGTTTCAATTGCACTCTCAGCAAGTCTCGACTTTCTGCTTCCGAGGTAGTTTGACTGGTAAAACGTGCGTTTGCAAGAATCACGGAATGTATCAAACGTCTTGGATATATTTGATTCTCGGGAGAAAAAACGTTCATATAACGATTCCGAAGGTAGCGTCACATACGTCGATTTACACATGTCATCGATAAAATAAAAGTTTCTGAAATTTCTGAAAAAAGTAGGAAAACTCATTAATTTTTCTAAAATTTTGAAATTCAAGTGTCGTTTCAAAAATCGTCTCGATTTCCAAGGCTTTTTTTGAAAGATATGTTCTTTTTAAAACCAAAAATACCTCGAAGCTGATATTTCCGAATGAATTTTAGTGGTTTTCACACGAGAAGTATAAAGTTGGCGATATCTATTTATTCGCTAGAGTGATTGAATATATTCTGAGCTTAGCACAACTCAGGAATTTCCTAGGATTGTTCGAAACTGAAATTATTTCACGAATTTCCCATCATTTTTCATCACGCTATACAAGTTTTACTATTCACCCAGGCAGCAAAAAAATCAAGCAGTGAGCAAATTCTGTAATCATCGAATAAAGCCGATACTATAGAACTTTAAAAAGTGGAAAACATCCCGACTATGATTTATTCAAGCCAAAAAAAACTAGAGTCACATTTCAGAGTGTTAAGAAGGATCATTATACTTTTGAGTCAAGACAGAACTTTCAACGCCTTTATAACGCCTTACCAACTTCAGAGGCCTTTAGCTTTAGATGTACGGTACTTACAAAAAGAGAACGAACGTTAAAACTCCACCTCTGCAGTTGTTAAAAAATTCGAAGAGCGCTAGTAAACAGCAAATATGAAGATGAAAAGCAAATAAGAAGTAAGACACAAAGCGACGTCAGCTCGAGATTTGATCATTCGAAATTCCATATTAGATGGATGGATGGACTTTGTGCGAATCACTCTAACCCCCAAGGATGGTAGAGTAAAAAATAATCGGCGAGAACTTAAAGCAAAGAATTTCGCAATGTACAATCTTTTAAATGCCAATCTCAGAAGTTTTTGTCGCATACTGAAATGACTATCACGCATACCAAAGAGCTTTGATACGATCGCCTTTTTTCAATCGACTGTGATTGATTCGAAACGTGGTCACCGAGTATAATCCGTGATTAAACCCCGGTTCAGGTGTCATTAAGCTCGGACTAAAGAGCACTTCAATCTGCCAGGGGGTTGACATGAACGTCCGATCGATTTTCCTTTAAGCCAAGTCCGTTCGACTCTTTGACGGTCGAACAACTATGCGATGTTTCCCTGATTAAAAGCCTCTACTACTTGCTCTAGGACACTTCTAACAATCAAAGAATTTTCGTCAAATTGGCTCGAGATGGAAAAGAAGTATACTCCTTTTTCTCTATTTTGGAGTGGAAGAGCACGATAATTTACCTGAATTCTGAGCTATAGGTAAGTTAAACATAAAATGCACATCCCATATTTATCCCAAATTTTCGTGCTTCTTTTCAACCACGCAGCTAATTCACGCATGAAATGCATACTCATCAACTTGATGAAAACACAACATTGTTGTTTTTCGTAGCACGTGATTTCTGAAAGCTCCCAAAAACTCGAAACAGCTACGTAGAAAAAACGCCCGCGGGAAAGATTTTTCAATTAGTAAAGTAGCATTCTATGAATGAATGTAGCACGTGCCTCTTAATGGGCGGTGCAAAGTATTTGCTGCCAATATCGCTTATTCTACGTGAGCTGCGGAGCCGAATTATTCCGCTCAATAACACTTTCCTTTCATCCATGCTCGCGAGCGTTGTTGGGTACAATAAGACTACCTCGCTCGGAATGCACCCAAACTCATCGCCGAATCTGCAGAAATTAGAATAGCATGGGACTGCTTTAGAAAATACCGAATACTAATGGATGAAACGCGTTACGTACATTTGGGCCGTGTTCGTTGGCCAAACGTGCCTTCTATTTTATGATTCAAGCATTTCACTATGGTTCAATGCACAGCCCAGCGAAACCAGTGAAAAATGAGATCACGATTCCAGTTCACTTGTGAACAAAGCTTCTTGAACAATAATTTTCATGGTCATCAGTGGATTGCATAGTCAAATTTTTAGGAGTGATCCAACGCAACGTGCAGTTACTTATTTTTAGTGAAGAATCAGATTTTTAATTTTTTAGGGAACTATTTTCTGAGTCATGAAATCATTGATGAAATTTGAAATAGTTTCACTCGTTGGTTCAATGTCAGATTCCACTACTTCACTTCGTGAAGTCGATGCAAGCATAAAGTTTTATATATTATATATTGTATGTATATTGTGAATAACTGACTTAATTCGTCATTCAAAGCCAATGAATGGCATGGATTTTTTGTATTCTTGGTGGCTGAAAGTAATATTCTTTGTGAGCTTATTCTCCGCTGTTACGGTTTCTCAACGAGATGCTCTTTACAGTCTTCCCAACAACTAGCAGTTGCTATCCTTAAAGAGCCTCTGTACGTGAGCTTATCTGCCGTTTCTATTACTTTTCCTCGGTCGTGGGATTACGGTTTTTTGACCTGGTCACCTCTCGCGAGCTCATTAAAAAAAGCAATAAAAAAATTCAAAGTCAGGACGTAATTCCGTAGAGCTTTCGAGTTTGTGGATGTGCATGTGTGTGAGCACAAGTTTAGAGCTGGACGAACAATTTCCGAAGTCGATACGTTTTTATACTGGTTGGACATTATTATGTCACAAAATTTTTATTTAAGTTTTAATAAAAGTAAAAGTGTTGAAAAAAATGATGCGAGTAGAGGTTTTTTGGGTTTGATTAGGATTTTGAACGTCTCCAAATTCTGAACTTCCTAATCTATCCAAATTTTTATCGCGAAGTTTCTCCGATCGAATATACTCCGATTTTTGAATGTTTGCACCAACTGTAAAATTTCCAAACTTCGAAATTTTTGAATTGGTGATCTAATGTTGCAGTTTTTTCATAATTAATTCTCATTCGGACGCAATATTTAATTTTCGATTTAAGATTGTATGAAAATAGACATTTTCTCTATTTTATTATTTTTAAGATCAAAAATTCAACACTATCCTGTTTCTTAAATATTGAATTTTGGTTTTCGCAGATTTCCTCAGTATATCAACTTAGGAATTTTTAATTTGTTAATCTTCTAATTTCACAAATTCAAGTTCCATGACATCGAAATTGAGTAGTTTTTGGAATTCTGTATTCGTAATATCGAATTTCTACATGTCCTAGCTTCGACAGTTTGATCTTGAACTTATTCAATATCACAGTATTCTGATAGTAAATCATAAAAAATACTGAAGAGTTGATTGCCAGTCAACTTCTAAACTGTGACAATTTTAAACTTTTAAAATTTCAAAAATTGGAATTATGAATTTAGAAGATTTTTTCATCCACAAATGAGCTGATCACTTTCTAGATTATTCAACTTTCCGAAATCACAAATTCGTTATCAAAATATCCCGATAAGTCAATTCTAAAAGTAAAATTTTTTCACTTCCAGACTCGAGAAAGATAATATGTCGAACTCGTATACTGCAATATTCAATTAAATTTGGAATTAAATATTGAAGTTTTGCAATTTCTAATCGAGTTACGAAAACCTCAATTCAAAATGTCCAACAAACTTTCCATGAAAAAAAGCCGTAAAAATTGATGCAAACGATTCTATTAATGACATACCAATATCGTATACATAACTTGAAAGTATAGAACAAAATCATTCGTTTACGATCGTTATGGAAACCATACGTTTTTTCACTCCAGCTTTTGCACTTCGTTAATAGAATAATAACATCACTCGGATGAATAGGGAAAGGCTTAGACGCGTTCACCACTGTCAATCACAACCAGACCCAGCCATGTTTGAAACGTACTTATGCAGTGCGTGTAGAATCGGATTATATCAACTGCAGACTGTTGAAAACGAACTTACGAGGGAGCGAAGGTTCAAGATACCAGGAAATTTGTCAGCATGGTTATGACATGTCTCGTGTACATCCTTTCATGATGAATAAAATGAAAACGACATAAACTTACAGCAGAAAAAATCAACCCCATGAAAATTTCAGTGACGAAATTCTCATCTCATAAGAATTGTCCGAGTGTGAAAAAAATCGCGTCTAACTCTTAAAATGGCCCATGATTATTTTCGCAATCGTTTCTTCTGTTTTTCAATAATACACGCAGTGCGTTCTATGAGACGAAATCAGATAACTAAATTATGAATAATAGATGTTCACTGAACAAGCATATCTCTGGCCATAAATATACGTTGATGGTTATAGACTGTTTTTCAATTCTGCTCTTTCTTTACCAACAAAAGCTTTCACGGTATGATAACTTGCGCGAGCGTGCGGCATGAAAGAATAGATCATGAAGCGACAGGCCAGTCTCGTCCGTCATTCGTTCCTCGCGAGACGTTTCTTCCTTTTATATTTCCATATCTCTCTCCCCATCTTTTTCTGCACATCGCAAAAGCGGCATTTATGATACTTTGATATTAAAAGCCTTACGGAAGCCATAAATATATCGGATACTCAACATGAAAACGGGAAAAAAGCCTCGATTGTATTTATATGAAAATTACGAATGCTAAAGGAATTCATCTCCATTCTGAATATATAATTCAGAAAAGAATATCGAAACCTATTATCAATCTCGGAAAACTATCATTCATGAAGTTTTCTAGATATAACTGTTCACTTATGACATTTTTATTTCACTCAAACGTGAAAAAATACCCCTCTCCATTCAGTTAAAAAATGCCTCACATCAATCCGAGCGGTATAAAAATACGAGACTCGAAGATGAAAAAGATAAGACTTTTTGCTCCTGTAGAGAAAGATATCGAGCACATCTCATTTTCCACGGTGACTCGCTTTATCAAGTAACTTGGGGCTTCTAACTTTCCCCAAGGTCGGAACTCCACTTGGTCTTCTTGTTAACCTTCACTCAGAACGGTTTTTATTGCACCTTCCCAAAGTGATGCAATTTAATGTCAGGAAACAGGAAACTCGGGTATCTTGTAGACGTCGTGAGGCTTAGTTCTTCGCGAAAGTAATCTGAAAAACGGGACCCGCTAGTTTCCTGTTCCTGATGAAAGGAAACATCGATCAACCGACGATGTCACTTTTCCGTGTGGCAGAAAAACATTTCTTCGAGGGTTAGATTGAATTTAGACTTGATGTCGCGCACTAACTACCGTTGGTCCAGAACGATATTTTTAGATGAAATTATTTTTGGACCGATAAAATCCCATTTATACCCTTTGACCCAAAAATGGCGTAAACAATGATGGAATTTAAAAATTCGTAGGTTCGAGTTTTCGAAACAAATGAATTCAACTTCTATTTCAGTGAAAGCAAAAATTCTTACTTTGAAAATAACAAAAACTTAATCATCGAACGATCAACAAATCAAAAAAATTCTACGAACAAAAAACCGAAATCTAAAAATCTGTGAAAAAGAAAAAGATCAAAAACCTACGTTAAAACAGAAGACTGTACTTGATATTTGTGCTCTTCGTTGTTCTCGTATCAAGAAAACGACGTAAAACATTCGTGATCCACTGAAGCTATAAAGTATACATCGCACGCTCGTCCATCGGAATTTATCGCGACAGTTTATCTTAACACCTCGCGATCTTTTTTTTGCGTGTCGGGATGTTTTCCACGATTTTCCATTTATCTGTTTGTCTCCAACCCAATTATGAATTCCAGCCGGTTTGTGCCACTGCGCCGCCGAATCTACAACGCCCGCTCGAATTGCTATTTGTCCGTTGAACGATGTGCTCGAAAAATTCAGCCAGCACGAGCGATAAATTTATCTTGACAAAGAGAGAACGAGGTCAGACGGCAGAATGGGCCACGATTTGGATAAGAGGATATTGATTCATTCCATGTTTCGGAAAACGTTTGATATTCGAACTTGTTAATTTAAATATTGCTATGTATATAATTCAGTAGAACAGTAGAGGAATATCGGATTTGGACAATATTTTCAGTGTTATGCCGAGTTCAGCCAGAAAATACGAAAAGTTGATAATTTCAATTTATTGTCAGTATTGGAACACTCGATTTGGTAGTACATATTTTGAGTATCAATCAATAATATTTCGAGAATTCAATCCGGTAAAATTGTCGGAAAGATCTCAATCAAATAATATCTTCAATAGTATAGTACTTAGTTCGGTCAGAAGGTTCTAAAATTTCGAAATTCGGATTATTTTTCCAGTAGTATAGTACTTGGCTAGTTAAAATGTGGAAAATTCCAAATCCAACAACTTTTCAGTAGTACAGTACTCAGTGTGGTCAGACAGTGTGCAATATTTGAAATTCCATTCTATCATCAGGAGAAGAGCACTTAATTTGTCCAGACTGTACGAAAATATTGAAACGAAACGATTCTCTGAGTAGTATAGTACTACGTTTGTTCAGACGATACGAGAAAATCTCAAATTCAAGTTATTTTTCAGAGGAAATATTTTTCAGTTTAGTAGAACAGTATGAGAAATCATTAAAATCGAGCAATATCCTCATTATCATAGTACTTAACTGAGTGATAAAATATAAGAAATACGTCAATTACGATTATGATAGTTGATTTCTACGCAATTTAACGACTATTAAATTAAATACCGAAGTCAAGTATTCTCGAAATACTTCAATTTGGAGCCTTATCGAAGGAAATTATAAACTCAAAAACACATACTATACGAGAAAAGTCGACATTTTTCATAGTGGAAGAGAATTTGCATCAACAATCGTTCAAGAATGTTAGCCTTCCAAAATTCTCTAAACGTAACACGAAACTTTCTCGGGTAAAAAACACCGACATATCTCACTGAAGTCATTCATTGCCAACTAACATGGATAATTACTACGTTATTGTGACATGCACGCTCAGATTTCGAACTGAATTAATTATCTGTGATAATGAGCTAGATGCCGATGTTGGGGGAAAAATCTGAGACCCGCACTAACAGGGAAACTAGGATCGGCCGCATTATTATACGACGAGCAAGTGCAGTCGCGTGTAACGAGACGTTCATACCATAAATCTTGAAAGTACTCGTGGTAATAGAATTTTTTTAAATCGATATCCGAGCTTCCGAGGCGCACCGGTACCCGGGGAAGCGAATCATAAGTAAAATACAGAGGGAGATTGCGCGGCTCTGCGCCAGCACCCTCGCCTCTTAACCCTCCCCACATCCATTTTTTTCTCCGGCATGTCTCCCCGCGCTCTTTTGGAATTCATAACTCAATTTCTCACGCGCGATTCAATAGCCTCGTTGAACATATAATTGCTTCCGCTTCGCCGTGTTTGTCGGATATTACGACCCATCGTAGAAAAAAAAAGCTCTAGATAATGATTTATATCATAAAACTGAAGACTTCAGGACATTAATTGAGTCGAGCTATATCAACGAGTTAGCCGGAGATGGTTTATTATTGGAATCGAGTTTTACATTGGGGACTCGTACGATTTTAAAATGTCAACTATTATTCGAACTGCATCAAATTATTATTCAATTTTTTTAAACACTATTATCACCCCGCAATATAGGAGAAAATTCGACATTTCTCTTAAATTGATAACTCGAAGCTAACAAAAAATGCTCGAATCATTTTAGTTCTATAAGTACTTCAACTTCCGATTCCAGAAGAATTATGGACAGATTTCTTCAACGAAACAGCAACATGAGATTTCTATATTATTTTTTCGGGTTACTGTCGATGAACTGATCCGTACATTAACTTAATGAACAGAAAACTCAGTTTCCTAACTTCGCTCTTAATTGAGATTTATCGGAAAGTACCAAGACTGAAAATATCAGAACAACATTCTTATGTACTTAAAGTAAAAGTAATTTTGTTCTACCCGTGATATTTACGCAAGTTTTGAGGTTTCAAAGTTATTCGAAGGCTTCATATTGGGGCGTGCTTAATTTTCCATTGTAGGACCGAAATGGATACTAATTATAACTTATCCTAATAATTATGAAAGATTATTACTATACACAATATCTTCAAAATGTTAATTATTCAGCTCAACGCAGTACGCATAGTACATGACTCTTCGAAAGTATGTTGTCCCAAAAATCAGACCATATGAGTAATTCACCATAGCTTCGGTCACAACTAATATTATCTTCAATACCATGATGCATTCGGATGGACAAAGTTTAGAATGACTCGATCAACTACTCGAAATGCCTAATGTCAAATGTATATGAAATGAACACAACTAAGTCTCATCCATAATATGTTGGAGTATTAACCGGCATCCGCATGGTGGATAACCACAAAACTGTCAGCTGCAATAATTAATCTAAACTTCAGCATCACGCAGTCCTAAGATTCAAAGTGCTTTCGTTTCATCATTTGTCTTCAGCACAAAGAATTTTAAAGTTCCATGTTTTCTTAATAAGGCATTTTATATTCATATACCTGCGCCGTATTAATTACTTTATTCCTCATAGAAGTACCTACAATTTTGAAATTGATACTCTCATGACTTAAAGATTCGAAAATCCTGAGTTATAAATCGTTTTCTATACTCTTCTTTCACATTTTATCGTATTCGAATTATTGCGCATTTCATCATTATAGTCATAAATAAATTATTATTAATTGCTTGTGTCGTATTTCCAAAATCGAAGTTTCTGTATTTCAAAAAACTCTAACCCCTACATAATAAGTCGTAACTACGATGTGTAGGGAAAGCTACCAAACAAACAAGAATCTTTATAATGAGGTATAAGGACATGATGATTTAATAAAAACGTCAAATATTGTGAATGAAAATTCGGTCTCCGTCCCGAGGGTACATATTGCTTCGCAAATAACTGTGCACGCGACTGGTATATGGTGTTCGTATACCAAAAGCCCGCGGTTAATGCGGCGCTACGGCGAAGAAGCCTTTGCCGAGCCACACAAGTTCGCGGTTAATGTGGTTTCCAGGCAATGCATCAGACTTTTAACGCCCAGCATAAATTCAGCCATAAAGTCAGGTTGGTTAATTCCGAACCGTAAAGCGCGCGATTCGTTGCGATCTTTATTTCGCCGGTCGAAGATAATTAGAGTTTATACAGTTAATCATCGTGCTCGGGCTTTCCTCGTGGTACTAACTTTTGCAATCGTTTCATGCATAGTTTAGCACAGATTTCATGTCATTTTTCTCCAGAATTGAATCGATTGAACTATCTAGAGTTAGTCCGAAAAAATTTTCGTTCTATCTATGAAAGATGCGAACAATGTCTTATTCTTGCGATTAAATATGAGTACATTTTTTTAGTGGCTGCAAAATGTGTACCAGAACAGCGAAATATTATTGAGATATGGAAACTGCAATTCTCCAAATTGTGTGTAGATACACATACTTCTATCCAAACTCTAGAAGTCTTCCAAGGAACAAACAATATCGTATAAAGTGACTCGTGGACTCGATTATATACAGTATTCAGGGGGGCGGGGGGAAAAGAAAAAGGGGGCGCTTAACGAAGCTTCACGACAGTGTACACGTGTAGACGGGGTTTGTACCCAGTGCTCGGTCCGTGTAGCTCTATGGAACACAGCCCGGGAAATCTCTCTGCGAATATTTATGGGTAGCCCATGGTCCGCACGAAACGAGCGATCGAGTCAGCCAGTAAATACTTGCGCGTCGATAGCTGTACACAAAGGCGTGCTGGTCCACTCGCGAAAACAGTTTGTGTATGCACATCACCAAGTGGTTACATGATCCCTGCTATGCGGTGAATCTAATGCAAGAGGGATTCGGCGGCTTCCTATGACAAGCGCGACAAACAAACGGATCTGCAAACTTCAAGGGAACTTGCAATTTCCGCGTCATCATCTCTTATTTCGAACGTGTGACAACAGTTCCGAAACAGGACAATTTCTAATACGATTATGCCGGAAACTAGATTCAGACGAGTTTCATGGACCTAGCGATTGAACTCTCGAAAAAAATTGTATAAATAGAAAAATAGTACGACTTGCTGAACTGTGAAGAATTTCATTTCAGATGAAAAAATTTCAAAGACACATAGTTTTTTTTACGACTTTCTGAAATTCTCTTAGAAAATTACTGTGAAAGAATTAGGTTTTAATTGAAAAGAAAAAACATGTTTAAGCTCTGCCAGCAATGAGGGTCTACGTTCGTTTTCCCCAGCTTCTTTATCCATCTCGTTACGATCCTCGCTTAACGAACCAATATCTCTCCACGAAACTCAAGGTGAAGATTGTGTCGTCTTTTTCAGTCGCCAAAGAAAGCCTGCGAAGAAAGACGTCCCTCGTGCCACCGTCAAAGAACTACTCCGAGAGGTCGTGGCCGTAATATTAAGGTAATTCGCAGCTTATGCCATTTCTACCTCCGGAATAAATTAAGATCGAACGAGATACCAATCTCCCATTGTATTATATTAGAAGAAAGGGATGAAGCTACAGCGATGACTGCCTTCAGTATAGCTTATGTCAAATCGAAAAGAAAATTATGGTAAATAATCTTACTACGAGAGACCAAGGATACGAATTATTCTGCTGTACTGAGTTGTTGTGAACTCGCTAGAAATATCGATCTACAAATACCGAGTAATCAGAATGACGTAACTCGTGATTATGTCTCTGCAAAACTTCCGCAGAACCAATCAATTCGTGAAGCTCAGTCATTCAAATTCCCGTCAAGATTTCTTACGGTTAACACCTATTAAAGCCCAACACTTGTAAACGTCGCGAAACGATGATGGATCAAACAGCGTGACCTCGATTTGATACCTCCCCTGTGCGTTTAAAACATGTCAGGCAAAAACTTTCGAAAACTTGAAAAAAATATTCTGCGTTGATAGCGAATCTCACAACCGCACGATGGGCGTACAATAATTAACCCAGACATCTAAAGTAGGGCCAATTACAAAACACTGCTGGCGATTTGAATCTTGGCATTAATCTATAATCCATTTCGTGATGCGATAGTGTTGGGGGCAATGGGGGTAAGAGTAGGTTGCATGTCATGTCTGTGGTGCGCTCGACTTGCACGGCAAGTGCACACTCCTGCGATTCCCACTCCCTCGGCGATGCTTTGCCATGAGCCACTACAACACAAGGTTCCCCTCCTGGATTATGATGGAGAAGCTTTTCGTGGCCGACTGGGATCTTATTTATTATGAAGCGCAAAGGGTACGCTACACCCCAGAATTATGAGGATGAAGGAAAAAAAGATTCAAGTCCTGATTTATGGATTGTGTAATGGATCAGAAATACGAAATTCATAAGAACACTGAGCAGGACATCGGGAGTTCAAAAACGTGTTGAACCATTTTCGTAATAGACAATTTTCCGGATAATAATTGACGAAAGTTGTTGATAATGATGAAAGACACTTAACGTTTTTGCCCTAATAATTTGAAACTTTGTGAGGCATGGAAAAATTTCGCATAAGATACATGTCCCTATGAAAACACAATCTGATTAGACTTATACGAAGTGTATTTATGAGATTAACATCATCTAAGTAGATTCTTATCAATCTGAGTCGATCCAAACGTATGAAATTAACTATATCAGAATTAAAATTATTTAGTCGTAAGGTGAAACTTCCTGCTCCATAATGCTCTGTATTATTTTGAAGTAGATCTCGGTAGATCTAGAGTCAATCTTAGTGGATCTAGAACATTTTTGGATGAATCTTAGTGGATTTTCGTGAATCAAGAGTATTTCCAATTGGATCTAAGTGGATCTAGATTATTTTGTAAGTGAATCATGGTGGATCTAGAGTGGATTTCGATGGACCTAGATTATTTTAGGTAGATCTGGGTAGATCTACAGTAGTTTCGAGTCGATTTTGGTCGATCTAGAGAATATGTTGGTTGATCTAGTGTATTTGCAATGGATCTAGGTGGATCTAGACTTTCGATTTGATCTTGGTGAATCTTTATTCGATAGCGTAATATGTGTACTTCATTTTGAATTCTGTAAAGTTCACCACGATCCCACGATCTCTACACAATTCAAAAAAATGTCCTCGTTCACAAAAAAAACGTCGATGATCAAACAACAAGATCGATTGTTAATTTCCGGAAACGCGTTGACAAATGCGCGTGATTTCGCGAAGAGCAGGAATCGTGATACGCAACGGCGAAAATCTATCGTTACAGGTGATTTTGACTGCCAAGCGGATTCGGTAGATAAATCATGTAGCGCCTGGCAACGCGATCGTTAAATTTTTTCAGTGTCTTATCCACTTACGAAATGCGACATATGCAAATCCGGTGATTCATGGAATGCATGCACTCGGAGGATCGATAGAACTCTTAGCATCGAATAACTCGCGTCTTTTTATTGGGAAAACACGGTGCCAAGAGGCGATGAAGCGGATTTTAGCCCCGGCAACACATTAGCTACGTCGGCCGACTTGCCCTAGTCCGCCTTCATGCGCGTTTATTTGCTCTACACCACGGATATTGAGTGGCAGCGAATCGTTCACGGTTTGCCTTCTACTCCATATTCATCCCGACGCGAGCACATGCGGGACGGTCTTAAAAGGCAACCCTATACTATGGCCTTTCCATTAACTCGATTATCATACGTGTGAAACTGCCCTGGGACTCGTGGTGACGAACTTGACGCGACATTGCGCTGCTAGATAGTCGAAAAGTCCATCCACCGAGTGTAGGAGTATTTTGACGGTTTTTAAACTGTGATGTTTCGGATCGGAATTCGGAAATTTTTTCTCAGATTTCGGAAAAGTTTTTCAAAATATCAACGAAGTCCTTTGTTATCAGCAAGTTTTCCACCATTTGGACGAATCAATTGAATTTTTCATGAACGTATGAAAGAAATGGAGTACAAAAGTGTTGAGGGAATTTACATAGAGTTGAGTCGCACGTAATTTTATTCTCCTAAAAAACTTACAATTTTCGCGCAAATATGAAAAAGGAACTCACAAGCATTGTCATGAAAAAATTACGAACTCAGAACGTGTGATTGTTCCTCCTCAAGTACTGTCAAACGTAAATATTCTATTTAGTTTTACCGGAAAATTTTTTTTTCACGGTAACGCTCAATTATTCAGTTTTTCAGGCTCGGAAAGATACCAGGAAAAGCTATCTCGTGTCTGTAGCATCCACCCTGTATCGATTTATACCTTCTGATAGGCAATCAGTCGGTCGAAATCAGCTATCTCCGGCATGTCGTTTATGACCATCAAGCTAGAAATATTGCGGTTCTGGCTACAGAAAGTTTAATTGCGAAACTTTCTGTTGATTGCGAATTAAGAAAAATATCTGCTAAGACCCCAAGGGTGTTGCCGCTTTGACAACACAGACAGACGTTTCGCTTTGATTTTTGATACAACTTCGTACTCAAATGGAAACAAATTATTATAGTCGATGCCGACCGTGTCTCGATCCAGTTCAAATCTAACCCCTTAAATCTTATTCAAGATATAGCATACTGTGCGAAAAAATCCTATCGCTTAGTTATCTCCTACGATTTCGCTTTCAGGAATCATCATCGCATTCATTAATATAATATAAAACTAATGATTAATGGAGTACTCACGATAAAAGTGGCACAGTGTCGTTGTTTTTGAACCAAAGAACCAACTTCAAATTGTCTTGTGCTTTCCAAACGTCGCAGTGCAACATCGCGTTCGAACCCTCGACGACACTGATGTTTATTGCAGGAACTGCAAAAATCGAAGAAACGTAAAAATTAGAAATATTCTGAAAAGTGTTTGGTGAAAGTGTTCATTGGATTTCACATTCAGTGTGATCACATTACATAACCAAACTGTAAATTCTGGTCTTGAAGAAAAAGATTAATTTATCAGAAACTCCTCGTTGAGCAACCCCAATTTCTTCGCAAACTTCGATGGGAGGCACTTCGTGATAACAAGCTTTCCCTTCTACTCTTTTCCGCGGTTAGACTAGGTCGATAAGAAAATCACGGGAGACCTTATCTATCTGGTTATCTACCTTATTTGTGATTCTTGCTTTAAAAGATATTGAACTTGATTTCGATAGCTATCCTCTGCCAAAGCTTCTTTCTCGTAATTGGCTACGTTCCTATACATATATTTCAAACAATTGGAAATCTTCGTTTTTTTTATCAGGTAAGTGCATTTATTGATTGATGGGTTCACTTGTTTCCCTTAGCAAACAAGGGAATAATTGAACTGGACGAATGAAATTTGATTTTTTTCTGCAGGTCATAAATGTTATCAAATATGATCAGTCTTTATTTTCACCATTTACGGTAATAGACAAATCATCAGCAATCATGACTATCTAAGCAGTAGGTACATTAATTATTTCGTAAATGTTTCGAAATATTATTCTGCAGAGAATGAATCTTCCGAGTCTTTGTGGTGTATCCCATTAAAAGCATCACACAACAATAATCTAAGTATGAACTGTTAATTTCGGGCGACTGTAATTGCTCTCTTTAGGTGCTTCTCCCGCAAACTTGGACAGACTCCAAACTAATATTAAATAAGTTCAGTGTATTCCTTGGGGCATTCTAGACTGTCACAGCGACAGTAAATAAGTGAGGGTAAGTGAGTAATCGAATTTTGATTCATAACTAGAATTTTTATTTTTTTACTAGCGATAAACGAAAAATATTCAGGTGTTTCGTAAGTTGTGTGCTAATTTTTCGTTAAAAGAATCTCGCACGACTACAAAAATCTCATTGATATTCCAGAGCAAAATATAATTCATCCTTCGAAGAATTTGGAAAAGTCTTGAAAATTTCGACAACCTTAAAAGTTTTGAAAATATAATCCACAAAAGGAAAATATAGTCTACCCT
>JAPYZK010001135.1:0-19473 GCA_030522785.1 Platygaster equestris | reverse complement strand
AAAATTTCGAAATAAATTGCGTATTCGGTGATCCATCATTCAACTAGTGAAATTTTATTCAACGACGAAACAATAAGTAGGTATGTTACAAATGCAATTAGTGAATTTTTAACAATTCTTATCAGTAGTTTAATAATCAATATTAAATTGGTGAAGTTTTTTGATTGACTGAAGAATGAGTGGAATTTTCTTATTTCGGAAGTGATTTTTTAATCGACTATCGAATCAGTGGAGTTCGATCTAGCGACCGAGTAATAAGTGGATATTCAACTGTAAAATTTGATTGACTTACAAACTTTCAGTGGTTTCTTGTACTTTTCTTCTTTATTTTTTAAGACGATGAATTCTTTTCCTTCAAATCGATTTTCAATCCTGAGCGGATGAAATTTTTCACTCTTAATTCCATAAGTGAAGCATGAAATGAACCATAACATCATAATTGGCTCTTTTAAACAAAAAGGAGCATAATTCGAAACACGAAAGTGAAGACTGAAGCATTCTTGTGTTTAGAATACGCATGATTTATCTGATGGTCACTTTAAGACATGAACCGAAAAAAAATTACACTGAACATGGAAATTCATGGATTTTTTTACAGAGAATCATTAAAAAAAAGTTTTAAACTCCATTTGTCAAACTATGTGGAACATGTTTGTACATTCTTCTTAGTCAGATGAAGTGTACCATGTTTCCATAGATGATCGGAAACTAACAACTCGAAATGTTTCGCGAGCTAATCGAAGAATTAAAAACCATTTATATGTAATCAGCCTTATTCGTCCGGATAAAAGCTGGAAATTGAGGACGATTAACTTGAATACATCATCGTACAAAGATGAATCATTTTACATTTAGAAATCATCAACTCATTTTGAGTAACGAGCAACGAGAGTTGATGTATATTCACGCGTTTGCGTATTACATTAATATTTTCGGACTTTAATGGATTTTGGATTGAATGAATTTTAATTCAATATTCGATTTGAATGAATTGGGTGCTAAATTCGAGAAATTGAAACTCCTTAGAAATACTAAAATAATACACTAACATCCCTTAAAAACACTGGATACACAGTTTTTAAGCACTTTAGGTGAAAAGACACAATTGAAACCACGTAAAATATAACGTTTTCCTGTTTTTCGAAATCAACTCCACTCAACCGAAAATTAACTCTAGTTAACTCACTCAGGTTAGTTTTGGACGGACTAAATTTGCAGATCGATTTTGATTAACTTCAAATTCAATTTCGACCAGGAGCTGAGTTGATAAACAAATCTCCTTCGCAAATTTAAAATGTTTAAAAAAATTCATCACAACTTTTAAAAAATTCTTTCAGGTTTTCACTATTAACGAAAACCTTTATTATGTGTTCGGAAAATCATCATGCTTCCCTAAAATGTTCCAAATTCTTAGCAAAAAATCTGAAAATTCCGTGCGAAACTAGGAAAACGCAGGAAAATGGTAAATCATGGAAAGAGAACGTTTTCAGGTCGCGTAGTAAACGGGGGTGTCTGGATGCTGCGGCATCGATCCGATACATCACTGGGGTATTTACATCCCCTTCTCTGTATTTCGCCCCCGCCCTCCCGCGCCCTTTATTTTCCATCTCCGTTCATCGCCCCAATTTCCTCGACGCTTCTCTTTTCTTTATCTTTTCTCCCTTTGCCACCAGCAACCGTGGACTTTCCCACTCTTCCCGAGCTTGCCGCCACTTTTTGCTCACGCGTCTGCGCACCCCGACCCTTATTCGCAACCCCACCTAAGCTGACGGCCATTGTCTACGCGTTAAATTTCTATCCTTTTTGCGATTTCTTCCTTTTTTTCTATCGTTATTCCTTCTGACGTTGAATTGATTTCTGCGGGATTTATTTAAGGCCGAACCCGAGTTGCAATCCCGGATGGGAGTTATTGGAAGGGGAAGAAAAGTTTTGAAGATTAGATAAAAATGTAGGCATTCAAATAGAAATTTTTATTTTCGAGAAACAACTTTTTTACGAGATTAGTGAAAATATTGAAGAATTGTGCAAGTTTATGAAAGTTTGAAAGTTCTGATAGCTGAATGGGATATTTATTGGCGATTTTTGAAACGTTTGAAATTTTGACGTAGTTGCTGTAATTTCTGGTTATTTTTGAGAATTTTGAATTTTTCTGCAGATTTCTGGAAATTTCCTATGTTTTACACACTCAGTCAGGAAAATTCGTTTAAACTGTACTGATTTTCAGATTTCTTATTTTAAAAAATGAATGCAAATATTACGTGACAATTCAAAATTCCAACATCATTTTAATTTGACATCGAATCAATTTTGAAAAATTGATTCCTTGTTTTGGAAATTTTCTGAAACATTCGAAAATGTTTTCAAATTTTGGGACAACTCAACCGAGTTCCCAAAAACTCATTACTTCAGGGATATAATCTTCAAAATTATCGATCATATCTCAAAGATGATCACGATTCATAAATCATCATATGTAGATGATATCGCCATGATTCACATAAATTTGTACATGAATCACCTATGATTCTAGATGAAAAATTTTCTACCAGAAACGATTCTTTTATCGGGCCTCAGTTTCCAGTGGTTTCTCCACCTTAATTGATTCACATCCGTACCAGCCGTAATCACACACACGATCGTATTCAGTGATGGAATGAAAAACATATGTATGAACATCACACGAATATCAAATTCATCAAATGCATCTCATTATGCCGTTTCCATTCTCATTAGCGTTCCTTGTACGCACTCGTGAAAGTGTAACCGACGTTAATAGGCCCGATAAAACATCGGCATGCAAAGTTTTTACGGATTTCGTTCGAGGTCAAGTCTGCAAATATTGGTGTATATCAAGTGTAATTCGTCAGTGTTTGCGAATTCACACGAGTCTGATGTGGGAAACTGGTAATTTTTTTTTTTTTTTTTTTTTATTTGATCGTCAAGAAAGTTTTCGAAGCTCAAAAGAATTTAAATGATTTTCTAGTAAAATATTTTATAATACTTCTGAGAGTTTTTGAAAATTTTTCATAACTGATTGATAAAAACTGATTATTTCCGAAATTTTTTCGGGAGTGTGAGAATTCAGAAAAGTCTCCGAAAATATCTGAATTTTCTCCAGACTTCGAAAAATACAGAAATTTTCAAATGATCTATGAATTTTTGTGTGTATCAACTAGCATCTGCCAGTACTTGTGAATTCACATGAGTCTGATATGGGAAAAATCTAGGTTTTTTTGTTACTCAAAATAATACTTAAATTGACACGAGTGTATGAGAAAATCGTAGCTTTTTTTAAATCTGCACGTCGTCAGAATTTTTGAAGCTCGAAGGAATAAAAATTATTTTCTAGAATTTTAGAATACTTGCTCAGTTCAAATACTTGAGTTTTTAAGCATTTTTTATAATCTGATTTATAAAAACGAATTATTTCCGAAATTTCTTCGGGAGTGTGAAAATTTAGAAAAGTTTCCGAAAATATCTGAATTTTTTCCAGACTCGCAAATACATTGCAGTTTTTGAAAAATCAAATTTCATGAAGATTGTAAAAAGTCTCTCCAAACATTTCATCATTTCAACTCAAAATCCATGATATTTCAAGAAAATGATTGAAATCGTTAGTTTATTTTTCAAAAAAAAAAAAGAAAAAAATTAATTTAATTCAGATTACAGCAAATTTTGATATTGCCACTATCAACTATCGTATGAATAAATAACTTTCAAAATTTAACAAGCACATGTATTAATATCTATCAAGTCGCTTTCAATTCTTCTAAAACGCTATAATCTTCAAAAAAGCATGTGCAGTTTTCTTGAATACGTATATTCTGTCAAATATCCTAACATTCTTCCAGAATGAAAACAATTCTGTAAATGATGTAAAATATATTCACGAATTTCCAAAACTTGGTCAATTTTCATAAATGCTTCGAAAAATGTCTAGAAATCATTCAAAATCACGAAAAACTCTCCATATCCATCGAAAATCCCAAGCACCCCTGATCACATCTCGAACATTTTGGAAATAGCATACATAAAATGAATCTAATACACTGTCTACTCTCTGTCTTTTTCGTCTTCCATATTTTTCGCGCTAACCCTGTAAGACAATTGGAGAGTTGACAACGTTAGAAGCTTTACTGTATACAGTTGTATACACGTCACGTTTCCCTCCCCCATTCAAGCACATCCATTTCGCCCGTCATTTTCTCCCGTAATTGCAATTAAATAATGATTTCGCAAATGGAACGAAAAGAAAAACCGGAGGGTCGGCGAATAATGTGCGTTATGGTTACAATGCAAACCTTCTAACGAACCGTCCTTTTCCAATTTCGACTCCCGCAGTATTCATCCTAAACGGATTTGGCTTCATTAACCACCCCGGAGCCACCCTCAGGATTTCTTGGAGACGTAACTATGGCAACAACAGTAAAGGCAATCAGTATGGCGCTGAATTAACGGCGTTTTTCGCCCCGCGACAAGGTTGCCTAAGTAAACGCGAAATTAATCAATGATTTTATTTACTCTGCTCTTGCAAACGTGTCTCTTTCGTTTCATGGAATGAATGATTTTTTTCACCCTATTTGTGACGGAAAAAATGACGGTATTTCCCAATTTTTCGCGTGTGAGAAAAGTGTTTGATTTTTTCACGAGTGGAAGAATAACAGTTTCTTCACACAAGTTGAAAATGGGCAACTTTTCACTCGCAGAACAAACATGGCGGCATCGGAATGTCCGTATAAAACGGTTTTTTCAAAAATCCTCTTTTTAAAAAAGCCTGAATTTCGAAAAATTGAGCTGCAAAAAATAGACAAAGCAAATAGAATTTTGTGACAATCAATAGCTCCGGCGAAAGTCATTATTAATATCGGAAATCACGAAAAAGGGCAAAAATTTGTTATTTGGGGAAAACTGAGAAGTTATACAAATAATGAAAAATTTTCGATGAAACAGAATGGAAATACACCAAAAAAATTGGGAAATTGAAGAAACAAAATAAAATGGTTGATATTCAGAAAATTGGTGAGAGATGTAAAAAAATTGAAAATTACAATTTGGGAGTTTTAAATCATTTGAAAAATTGAATTCCGAAAAATTAATAAATCTCCAAATATCCGTCAAATCGTAAATATTTCAGAATTTTCAGATTATTTAAACATTTTAAAGGATTCTCGAAAAATTGTGAAATTTTCGAAAATGTTGTAAAACTTCGAAAATTTGTAAGACCTTCTTCAAAATATGTAAAATTTGAATATAAAATTCAAAATATCGAATTTAGAATATAGAAAATCTAAAATATAAAACGTTGAAAAATTTGTCAGTTTTAAAAAATTCGAAAGTTTCGGAAAATTGGCAAAAAACAAAAATTATGAACATATCGAAGATGTTCAAAATTTCAGAGAATCCACAAATATTAAAAATCCTCACAAATTTTCCAGTTTTTCTGGTTCCTTTCAGCTCGATTTTTTGAAATTCAGAAGTTTCTAAGATCGATTTTCCAAAAAAACCGTAAAAACCAATCAGCAGATTTTCATGGTTTTTTCGATTTCGCCAGGGAGTAAAAAAAACCGTCTTTTCCTCAAGAATTATTATAGAAAAAAAATCATGACTTTCTGTGCTCCCGAAGAAGTTGGAACATTCGAAAACTTCATGACACGAAACATCTGTATGAACCCCGTCAATGTTTGCTAAGATCCATGTCTTGTATCGCTCCCAGCAGATGGTCGAAAAAAATTCACGAGTGCATGCACTCTTTCTTTTGCGAAAAAGTAGCCATCTTTCCCGAGTTCCGTCTGCTCAGTTTGAGAACGAGTTGTTTCTTTTATCGTGTAACGGCCGTCCGCCCCTTGATACCGCAGCTTTGTCGCGAAGTAACTTCGATTCCCCGCTAGACCGCGAAAAATGTATCCATCTGGAAAGTTACTCGCGCGAAGCTCATTCTCGTTCTTATAATTGTGTCAGAGTGATGTTCCGGCGTGACATGGAAACACATTTTGAACTTCGCCACAACATGCGCTTTTTTTGCACTTGTTTGAATTTTTTTGGTCTTTTTCGACTCCACTTTCTTTAATCGCTTCTTCAAAAAATTTCTATTTTTTCTATTACTGTTAAAATTTTCATCAAACCACGAAAAATGCTGTTGAATTTTCTCTAATTTCCACATTATTACATTTTTTCCGAAATCGTTATATTCTGACTCCTCAACAAAATATCACCCCATTCCACCCATTTTCCCACAGCCTCAACTCGCCTTCACGAGCCCGCAATTTAAGGGACGTTTAAAACCACCATTTTTTACCGCGAAAGGGGCGAGGGTTGAACAGGGTTGAACTCGTTTAAGCAGCACATGCGCACGTCATATGCAAAGCACGGGCTTCGGCAGCCAATGATGATCTTTTAAAGTCGCGGGAAAGGGTCGCTCAAACCAACCAGAGCGTCTTCGCGAACCCTTGATAAGGGAGAATCCAAGACGAGTCTTAAAATGCGAAACCACCAATGGCGCGACGGAAGGTGACCCCGACCCTTTCCGATCCCCAAGACCCACCCTTTTATGACTTCATTTTTTACGACGCTCGTGAGAATTTTTCTTCCCATAAAAAGCTATAACTTAAAATTTCCCGACACTCGAGGAAAATGGATGGAGAGTTTTTCGTCTTGTTCGGGGTGAGATTGTCTGATGAGTTTTACACGGATTTGACCGTTGGACGTGAAAGTATTTTCGGGGGACGATTCAGACGTTCGAAGGGATGTTATTTCGATTTTTATAGGGTTTTGGTTCGACGATGATCATTTGGTTGGGAACGTTCAATGATTACGCATGTTGATGATTTTTTTAGGTTGGCAGTCAGAAAATGTTCCATAAACGCCATTTAATATAATTTTTACTTGTATTGTTGGAATCTGGACATAATTAAACTAGTGTGAACCTCTGTCACATTTCTTAGCCAGACCCCAAGTATAATGAACTTTTTAATGGAATTTCGATTCACCCCAGCAAAATGAATTGTCGACTTTGTGGAAAAAAATTCGCGCGCGGGCTTTATAGGTGAATAAGAGGAGAAATAATTAGAAAGAAAGTGGAAGAAGGCGCACATACACATAGCTGTGGAAGCCGGGGCGCCGCGTCGCTGGGGGTAGCCGCTGTCCATTTCTTTCTCCTTTTAATCTTACTTCCCGCAAGCGGGCAGCCAGGCGTTAATTCAACGGCATTGATTGCCACGCGAATCCCAAACCATTCCCCACCCCTTCATCCACCCCGAAGAACTCCATTTTTCTTTTTTGCCTTCCTCGCTCCGCGTCGAATTCCCTTTTTGTCCAAATCTCGCTTCCGCTCTATCCACGGGCATTTCGAACTCAGTCATCGCAACAACCCTGTGATCATCGAAATCGCCGAGATTTTGCGAAATTTTGATGCGAACATAATGGGTTGTGATTGCGATTTTGCTTCATTTTTCCTTTATGGATTTTCAAAGCTTGTGAATTAATGTCAATGTTTCTTAATTTCTTCGAGTGAAGATTTAATGAATTTGGGGGAAAATCCTGAAAATTAAGCTTAAGTTATAATATGTTAATTATTTGTCTATGTTTTTTGAGTACTTGTTATTATTTTTATAAATTAGTTTCTACGTTACTCAAATGAATATGATATGTAGAACGCGATGAAAGTTTGTCATGGAATCAAAGATTTTCGACAAACTTGAAATTCTGCCAATGTCCAATCTGAATACAAAGGCGCTTGGGGCGCGGACTTACGTATATCGAGGGTGACCATCGCTCGTGATTTCACCCTAGTAATCCGTTCTTAAGTAATGTCCCCCTTTTTTACGACGCTCGACGTTCGTTCGCGCGAGTCCAAACCGAGATAGCACGAGCTTTATTATAGATATTGACCCCGCACTCGACCCCGGCGTCACCCTCTTATTTTATTCCAGTTTCACGTGGACGTTTTCTGCCCCAAAACCAACGTCGCTCAAGTTTTCGTTCGTTCTCGGCAGATTTGAGCTAACGATGTTAAAAAACGTTCGAAGAAAACTGAAAAACATAATTTGTGTCCCAGCCTGGGATTGGTAGGGATTATCTACAAAATTTGCGAACTCTCGAAAGTTCAGAAGTTTACTCGTACACTAGAAAGAAATATTTGAAAAAAAATTTTTTAGATATATGTTATTCAGTATTTTGGAAATTTGATATTTAATGTTCAGAAATTTGGAAATCGTTTCAAACTTTGCTAGACATTCTATTTGCAGGTTTTGAAAATTCAGACATTATATGACCCTTTTTTCAGGTTTCTTGGGCACTGTTAGAACAGTTTTAAAAATCCCTGTATCACAAAAAAACCATGTGAATTGAGACATTAAATTAATCATAACACAATTCGCAGCTACTTGATAAATGCAAGATATTATCGCGCGAATCGCATCTCATCTGATCGAATGAACGCGGAACGACTGTGTTTTATCACCGCTATTTACGCGATATTTATAATTTGCCGGTAGTTCGAGCGCGCGGCAGCTCCTTTGACGCGAGCGCAATAAGCATACGGCATTAGCATGATGAACGTAATTGGTATAATTGCATCTTTTCTCGGAAACCCGAGATGTAATAACGCAACGAGGTGTAATGATTCCACTAATTTTGCATGGAAAAGGATAATATACATAATATACAATGTAGGAGAGAAATAAATCGCGTTTCGTGCGTATAAAATATATATTTCATTCGCGAAGATAGTATCAAATAGAAAAAGTGCACGTGTTGCATTTATCAATCAGTGTGTGAAGTGTAGGAAGCCAGTTTTCTAGATTTATTTGTTTTACGAGTGGTGGAAAAAAGTTGTTTATAATCGTGAAAATGTATAATTGTTCGAGAAAAAAGTGGAAAATACTGAAGTTGATGTTTTAATTGCGCGAAAGGTTTTCTTCGAAGGAATTTTTATTGACTGTAATTTTTAGATTTCTGATTTTCAAAATTCACATTTTATTTTAGAAAAATTTTGAAATTTAAAATATTGAATATTTTCTACTCAGGAGCACACATTTTTTACGTGTTTAAATTTCTACTCATTTCACTCACAAAATAATCAATTTTTTTGGGAAGGTTTCAACTTTCGACCCCTAAACACCCCCCACCCCCTGATTCAAAGTCATTAAATTATACCATGACTCTTGGCTCTCCCCCTCCCCACGATCACCCTAAATATTTCAATCGAGCTTCCAACTTGCGCAATTAAAAAAGAAATCGAACGATCTCGCGAAACAATAGTTTCCAGCGGCTCGCTTGATATCGAGTATCAATAATTTATGATTAGCCTTGATGGCTCGCGAGAAGTCGAGGGGCGAGCACGCCATTCCGTCGAACGAATCGCCGGCCCTTGGCTGTCTTCGCAAATCACCCTCCTAAATCGGCAAAGTTCGCTATCTTCGGAAGATGCCACATATATGCGTTTTTTTCACGGCCTCCGCATGCTCGTGTACACGTACACTCGCTCGTCATGAATAAACGGCCATCTCCAGCGGAGTTGGCCGCTATGAAACTATGAAAATCATAGCCGAAGTCCCGGGCGAACTCCCGTGAACATTATTTTTGTATTGTTTGTGCTAACCAGTGCGCGGACGTTCTGGACTCGGGAAGAATTGTGTTTTGAGGTGTCGTAAACAAGGCGCTTTTAGGTGTTTGCATCAATTTTAGTTTTTTTTACTCTACTTTTTTTCCAGTGTAGATTTTTTGACCGAAATTCTGTTTGAAAAGGGTGGAAATTTTGAAATTCTCTCACATGGGATAAAAATTGAACTTGGATGATTTCATGGTTCATAGATTTTCTTGGATGATTTTATTTTGGTCACAAAGAAATGAAGTTCTTCGGTATTCTTGAAGCGCTTTCTAGATTTAATATGATCAATTTGTACATTATTTTTTGAATAACATGCAAATTTAACAGTTATTCAACATTTTTCATAATGTCCGAAAACTTTCGTTAGAATGAATGGATAATCATTTTATGTCGTATCGTATGAGAAGAGTCGGACGGATCTTTTGTGAAAAATTTTTGCAATCATCTCTCGTTTACTCAGATTCCCCCGATATCCCGACGTCGATAGCACGTTTAGCGGAGCCTAAAGACGAATTTCGAGAGGGAGAAAAGCAAACTGCTGGCGCACGCTGATAACGCTTGTCTGCTGGTTGTTAGGTCTCGAGAGTCCAGGTTTTTAAGCACAAGAGCTCAAGATTCGACGGAGAATGGGAATCATTGGGGGCGACAGTTTAATTAAAAGAAATCTCGTTTGTCAACAAACTCGACCAAAGTCGGCCCGGGGAACTTCAGGCGGTTTTTATGAAGGATGCCATTCAATTATGGGATGAACCGACGTCTTCATTATTTCGAAGATTGCGGAATACATAAATTTAATCACAACTTACATAGTTTTGGATACTATACATTATTATAATGTTCCTGCCTTCCACAGAAGGTAGAAAATCGATAGTCCGAAGATGACAAAACAAGAAGGAAGAAACGTTTGAAAAAAAAAGCTCGTGAAAATGTCTAAAATACTTTCAGCAATCAGGTTACAAAAAATTGATCCAAGTTTTTGGTTTTTGACTGAATTTATTCTCATGATTAGAACTTCCGTCAACATTTTAGAAATTTTGTTCAACTTCGGAAATTTTGTATAGGATATAATATTTGTCGAAAACATTGAAACGCCCAACAAAATTTGACATAAATTTCAGGAAATCGTGCTCACACAAACTTGTCTGAAAAAAGTTCGCGCGAGATCTGCTTGGGAATTCAACTCGCGATACGGTAAAATTACCTTGCACATGAGTAATTGAGAAAACACAGGCGAAATAGTCGAGTTTGTCCCTCGAACAGTGGACCACTAATGACCCAGACCGCTCTTTATCGAATTGAATGACTTCTAAATCGTGCGCAATCAAGACAAATGAATAGTCGGCGAGTGTACCTTTCCAATTAGCAATTCTCGGGTGGAAGAAACGGGAAAATTTACCGCTCCGAAAATTGTGGAAAAGAATCACGTCTTTCAAATGATTTCTGTGAATTTTGCAGTGATTCGCGTATTTTATGTTTTGAAACTCATTATGGTGGAACATATCTGAAGAGACACAAATAATCGTGTCAAAAAGAGAATAATAGAAGCTATAAGAAACAGTTTTCAAACTTTCACAATTATTAGTCATGGACTTAAATTTTCAAATAGTTCATGATTTTGAGAAATGATACATAAATTACGTATAATTGAGTTATATAAATAATGGATATTTTTTTTTATTTTATTGCAGTTATTACCAATGACATCTCCTTTAACTGCGTCAACTCTCTCAAGTTAAATTAGTAAAATTTTCACTTATTCAATTAGTTGTTCAGTTATCTACTATTCAATTAGTAGAATTACACAGGTTGACTGCAAAATTAGTGAAATTCCGAAACGAATTACTAATTCGGTGATCTGTCACTCAACTAGTGAATTTCATTCGACGACTGAATAATTAGTTGATATTTTAAGAATGCGATTCGTGACATTTTGACTAATCTCATTAACAGTTCAATAATCAAAATTTAATTGGTAGAATTTTGTGGTTGACTAAAGAATGACTGAATCTTATTTTGAAAAGTAATCCACTATCGAATCAGTGGAGTTCGATCTAGCGACCGAATAATACGTGGATATTCAACTGTAAAAATTACTTTATTCTTCCACTAGTTCAGTTTATAAAAATAATGAATTCATCGAAAATCTCATGAAATGTATGAACTCGTGTGAGGTCCGTTTGATATAATTGTAAAATTTATTTTAATAAAAATGTATTTAATTTGCAAGTATATATCACTTTTTTAATCAGTTATTTGCCACTCATTTGTACTGGCTCATTTTTATTTTTTTTCAGCTAGTCTTTTTTCACTGATAATTAGTTATCTTATACCAATTTAACCTAAGAGAAAAAAGGTCAACATAAAAACACATCCATGAAACATGATTTCCCGGAAATTTCGTACACTCAGGTTTCTGATTTTCTTAAGAAATCTCTGCGGGTTTATCATCGATTGATTCCCCGTTAATTAGGAGGAGAAACAATGTTTCTTTGATAGGAAGGATACCAGGAATCGATCGTATATAACGCGCATGGAAAAAAATTCCCGAACGCGAAAAAGACGAGACTCGATCCTGATCATTGCATGCCGATCAAATGATTCGTCTTTCACCTCCTCTTTCTTTTGTTCTTGCTCGGTTCTGCATAAGTTACGACATGAATATTCATCCTGCTTGAAGGGAAGTGATCGATGTTTTCTGACATTTTGGACGAAGAAACTCGGAGCGAGATTCGTGATTTCTTACTTCCGTTGGTTTTAATTGCATCAATTCGAACCGTGATTGTGGGCTTTTTCTTCCAAAAACTTCTTCTGTGGGTTCTTAACTTCAAGTTTGAACTTCGATTCGTGAATTTTAAGTATGGAGTTGAACTCCTTAAGTTTAAGCTAGAAATTAACTTCCGAAACTTTAAGGTACGAGTTCATTTTGGAAACTTCAAGTTCGAACTGTAATTCGGAAACTTCAAATTTGAACTTCATTCCGTAAATTCCAATTTTGAAGTCGATTTCCGCAACTTTCAGCTGGAAATAACTTTCGAAACCTAAAGCTTAAAGTTCATTTCGAAAACTTCAAGTTTAAACTCCAATTCGATAACTTCAAATTTTAAGTTGAATTCCGCAACTTCAAGCTAGACATAAACTTTCGAAACTTGAAGGCTGAGGTTAATATTGAAAACTTCGAGTTCAAACTTGAATTCCAAAACTTTAAAATTGATCTTCATTCCGTAAATTCCAATTTTGAAGTCCATTTACGTGACTCTGATCTAGAAATAAATTCCCTAACTTCACGGTTGAAGTTAATTCCGACAACTTAAAGTTTACACTTCAAATCGGAAACTTCATATATGAAGTTCAATTCTGCAACTTCAAGCTAGACATTAACTATCGAAACTTCAAGGCTGAAGTTCATTTCGAAAACTTCAAGTTTATTGAGCGTTAATTCGAAAACTTCAAGTTCGAAGTTTCAGTTGGAAACTTAAAATTGTAACTTCATTTTCAAAAATGTAAATTCGAAAATTCCGAATTCAACTTCAAACTCGAAGTTCCATAATAAACGTCAAACTGTGAACTTCAGAACTGAACTCCAAACTCGAAGTTCCATACGTTAATTTTGAACACAAAATTTCGAAAGAAAACTTAAAACTCAAACAGTTCAAAACAATATTTTTTCGTAAATGTTAATTTCTTCGTAAAATGGATTTTGTCCTAATTTTGACATCACAATCCCTAAAAATCCAAATTTCTGATACAAATACAAATTTCTGGTCCAAAAAGTTATCTGTGTAACTCGGGTGCAACACCTCCTTTCCCCAAATAATTATTTTCGAGCAGCCCTTCGTAGATGGATGGCAATCCCCCAACCCATCCAATCCCCCCATGAATGCACATTCATGTAGCAGCGAACAATTGAAAATCGATTCACGTATTAATTAGGGACTTGAATTTAAATCCTAATTGATTTATTTATTAGCGGTTATGCGCGGTTAGCCGAGAGCGTTCGAATTCTTCGGCGCTACGAGGAAAAATGCGAACGGCCTCGAGAGTTCGCCCGTTTGTCGTCGTCCTCGTTGTCGCCCTTCCCATCTTAACGAGCGAATCGGCTGCGATTAAATTGGCAAAAAACTAATATTACCAGCGATTATAATTCCCCGAAGCGGACAATGCTCGAACTCGTTTTCAACGGTACACAAGAAAATGTCAACGAGTCTTACTGTTGCAAGCTCGTCTCAATCTTCTGCCGCTTTTTGCGGCCCTTTTTTCGGCGCAGGGAAATGGTATTTATGCGACGGGATCATGAAAAACGTGTTTTTCAGACCAGCTCAGTGGCCGGGGTTGAGGTTTTTTTGGGTTTGGCAAGAACGTAGCCAGAGAGGGGGCTGAGGGGGCTGAAGCCCCCTCCCCCCTCCCGAAATTCTGGAAATTTTAAAAAATCTAGCAGATTGCAGAAAAGTATAGTTTGAAGAAAACAGTAAAAAAATACTGATTTTCACAAGTGTCAAAGTTTACGAGAAACTTGTTAATTTTTAACGTTTTCAGCATTTCAGGATTTTCAACAATTTTGGGAATTTTCGGAGTTTGGAGGATTTTGAGAATTTTACGAGTTTGAAGAAATTTGAAAATTTTCAAAATATCAAATATTTTGAAAATGTTGAAGTTGTAAAAAAGTTATGAAAATTCACAATATTTTCATACTTCTTGAAATTACGAAAATTTTACGAATTCTTAGTATTCTGAGAAAGTTAAGCATTTGAAATATTTTTGACATTTCAAGATTTTTAACAATTTTTAGAATTTTCTGAAGTTTCAAGTATTTTGAGGATTTCGGAGTTTAGCGGAATTTTGAAAATATCAAGAATTTTGAAATTTTCGTCAGAGATTAGTTAAAATTTCAATATTCTCATAATTCTTGAAATGACGAGAATTTTACGGATTTTTCACATTTCGAAAAACTTGATAATCTAGAACATTTCAAGATTTTTGATAATTTAGAGAATTTCAAAAATTTTCAATATTTTGACAATTTTCAGAATTCCAAAAAATTTACAAATCTCAGAGATTCAAAAAAGTTCCGAAAATCTTGGTAATTAAGGCAGTTTCCATAATTCTTGAAATTTCAAAAATTTGACGAATTTCCAAAATTTTGAGAAACTTTTGTTTAGTCGGAAAATTTTCAAGAAATTCCAAAATTTTTGAATAATTTGATAAATTTAGAGTTTGGTTAAGTTTGAAATTCCTGAAATTTTTTGGAATGTTTAAAATTTTCATAATTTCGAAAATTTTGGAAACATCAGAGATTTGAAAAAGTTTTTAAAATTCTGAAAATTTACAATACTTCCATAATTATTGAAATTCCGAAAATTTTACGAATTTCCGAAACTTTGAGAAACTTGTTAATTTAAGACGTTTTGAACATTTCGAGATTTTCAACAATTTCGCTAATTTTAAAAGTTTAGAATATTTTGAGAATTACAAAAGTCTAGAGAATTTTGGCAATTTTAAGAATTTCAGAAATTCGTGAAATTTTAGAGATTTAAAAAAGTTTGCAAAATTCTGAGAATTAAGAAAATTTTCATACTCCTCTAATAAAACTTTACTTTTAAATTAATTTCGAGTGAAAATCCCCGCCCCCCCCCCCCCCCCCACCCCGAACGAAATTTCTGGCTACGTCCTTGGGGTTTGATACACGAAATCGATGTTCGCTTCGATGGTATCTTCAATTTTGTATACTTCGGAGATTTTTCTGCTTTTTCCACTCGCGAATACACATTTTGTGTGTAATAGTTATTTGTGCCTCGAGAAGGGAAAAGAAGGTATTGTACCCGAATTACACAAATAATTGTTTGGACTTTAATATCAGAAATTTTGATTTTGAGGGCTTGCGATGTCAAAATTAGTACAAAATCCATTTCAGAGAAAAAATAATATCCCTAAAAAAAATAATTCAATTACATAAGTTGTTCAAATTTCAAATTTACTTTCGAATCTTTGAATTCGAATTTAAACTCAAAATCAACCAAATCCATCAGTTTTGACAATCTCAGTGTACGATTTTGGATTAAAAATCCAAACCCCAAATACCCCTCGAAATTCAAAATCCAGAAATTCATTTTCAAATCTAAATCAAACAGATTACAGTTCCAGCCCTGCGATCCCCCGATCGCAGGGTATTCGATCTTCGTTCTCTGAATGATTGCGCTATTGAATTCACTTAATTCTCGCTCGGAGAAGTAATTTGTGTCGCTTTTAGTTCGGCGCATTGTTCTTCTTGCGGGGTATAACGTGGACTTTTATCCGGTTTGCTCTTCTTTCACCCGTTTTCGCCTCATCCTACGTCATCTCGCCCCCATTTCCCTTTTTTCTTCTCGTTTCTTAGCTACGTCGAAGAGCGAAAGAGACTTTGTTTCAGCCAGGGAGTTCGTTAATGAGCAGATATAGACTGGTCATTAACTTTCCATTAAAGCACAGTTTCACTGATTGCAGTCTGTAGATATCAGTGCGATTAATGAGACTCGACGAGAAATTGTTACACGAAGAAAAAATGTAGATAAGGCATTCTTATACGTTGAGGCGACGACAATTTTCTGCTGACAGATACAGTTTATCGGTGAAGCGTGATTGCGGAAATGATATGTTGCTGAGAAAAAAAAGAATAAATTGTGGTGGTGGGAGATTGATAAATTTCATCATTTGTTCATTTCGAACTTGGAATTCTGAAGTTTGGTTAATTATTTAGAGATGTGAAAAGGAAGTGTGCAACATTGGACCTTAGTTATGAGACATTTCATTCCTTTTTTGTAGAAAAAATTAAATATTGTATTTGTTTAGAAGTTTTTTGGCCAAAGGTGCAATATAAGTTCGAACAAATTCCAAATTGAATTTTGAAACATTCGAAAATTTGGAAATTTCATCCTGCCATTCATAAATTATTGAATTGGAAAGATATAAGATTCGGATTTCTATCTCAAAAATGTCCGGATTTTTGAATTCCTGTACATAGTTAGAAAAGGTAAGAAAAAGGCGAATTGGAAATTCAAGAACCGAAAGATTTTGAAATTCGCTTTCGGGAATCCAGCATATATGGATATCCAGACTCGAAAAAAATTAAATGACGAAGCATCACATTAAGAAATTTATGGATTTGGGTAAGTGAAAATTCATAAATGCCGGAAACAATATTTAAGAATTAAAGAAATCTACATGATACATGAAAATTAATTTAAGAACACTGTATATTTGGAAATTTTCTAAACTCGCAAAAGTGGATCGAAAAATGTGAAATCTCAATCAGAATGATGAAACAAAAGGAGGAGAAAGATAACTAACTCATAAATACTTGAAAGAACTTCAAAATAATTGAAAGAGCTCGAAAATACTTGAATGAATTCATAAAACTTTAAAGAACTCAAAAATACTTAAACAAACTCGTAAATACTTGAACGAACTCATAAAAAATTGGATAAACTCATAAATACTTGGACAAACTAATAAATACTTGAACGAACTAATAAATTCTTAAACAGACTCATAAATACTTTAACGAACTCAGAAATACCTGAACAAAATTTTCGAATATGAATTTGAAATTCAACTTCCAGTGCTCCATTTTACCACGAATTTTTGCCATTTTCACATCTAAGAATACAATTTTCCGAATCTGGACATTTTTGGGCTCCGAACAATTCTATTTTTCGGCTTCAAAATTCAAAAATTGCACAATTCAAATTCTCGAATGTTCAACTTTCAAAATCTCCACAGTCCCAGATTCGCGACCCTAAAACTAATAAAAATGTCCAACATTCTCTAAGTCTCATCCGCAGACCGTAGCACGCGCCTCGCAACTTTTTGGCTTTTTGCTGCACGACCCCTTCGATCCCTTTTATCACGTCGGCTTCCTGTCTTCCTCTCTTTCCCTTCGGCAGGATCGCGTTCCTCCGTTCTGTCTTTCGCTTACCGGGCTCCAGCCCATCAAAGACTAACCAAATATTTGGCGAGGTCCTTACCGACTCTCCCACGGGAGAACCATCCTCGCAAGACCACCCACTTCTTTAAACTGTATCGTTCCTTCGATTCGCCGGGGGTCGTGCAAACTCCTCCGTATTTATTCCTCCGGTAATCGACTTCCGCGGTGTAAACAGGTTTTCAAAAAACAAGCGAACTAGAAGTTTACGGTGTATAGAACCAAAAATCTTCGGACGGGAGTAAAATTTGAAGGCTGCAGAAATTGTCAGATTTCATTTTCCCAAAAACTTTGCCAACCAAAGGTTCTTCCCTTCATTGTTATTTGAATATGTTATTTTTAACTCAATTTTACCAAAGTTGGTAAAATTGTTAAATTCACCAAATACGTGGAAAATTTTCCCACGTCTGCATTTCTAATCCGTCAAGTGAATTCTGCAAAGAGCGACGTATTGAACGTTGAAATATTTGGAGAGGTGTTGGAAAAGTGCCCGCTATTCACGTATTTCGAGCTGCCGCGATACGCAGCGCTTTGAACGAACGAACGCTGGTAGCATTCCGAGCACTTTTCCCTCGCTCTTTCGAAATATAGAAAATAAAATAACACCCGGAAAAGTACTCCGCGCGGCCTCTTGGCATAAAGAAGAAGGATCGTGTCGTGAAACGTGTTGACGCCGTGAAAAAACGCTATTGTTGCCACAGCGTCTGAAATTGCAGAATCCTGGTAGAGAAAATTTTGGCTGCGAGAAAACGCCATTTTTGTATGCTTCATTTTCCACGGTAGCTGCAAGTTGACGTGAATGGGAAATTGATGATCAAAAAACTACCCCAAATTTTAAAAGACTTTGAAAATATATCGTCATTCTATATTTTATCTTGAATTACAATATAATATATACATTATTTTCATCCTATTATATTAAACAAATGGAGGACTTCGCGCCAACCCCCATTCAATAAGTTTTCATGTACTTTCGTCTAACCAATTAATTCCGACTAATGCATCCCTCTGGACGTCTGTGCAAACGTTTTATACGTGTGAAGTTCATGATAATCATAGGGAATCAATGGGAGTTAACGGAAAATCATTGGAAATTGATGGAAATCAGTGGAATCTGATAAGGATTGACTAGAATCGTTTGGAATCAATGGGGATTCGTAGGAATTAATGAGAGTCAATGGTAATAATCAATGGGAATTGATAGGACTCGATGGGAATCAATCGTAATTGATGGGAATGCATGGAAATTGATGGGAATTGATGGGGATTGATGGGTATCTATAAGAATTATTGGGGATCGATAGGAATTAATAGGAATTAATGAGAATCGATAGGAATTGATTGGAATCGACAGGAATTTATGAAAAATTGATAAAAATGAATGGGAATTGATTACAATCAATGAAATTTTATAGGAATTAATCGGAGTCGATGGCAATCAATGAGAATTGGAAGAAATTGAAGAGAATCAGTAGGAATTGATGAGAATCAATGTGAATTGACGAAACTTGACGGGAATCGATATAAATTGATAGGAATTTATAGGAGTTTAGAAGAATCAACAGGAATTGATAGAAATCAATAGCATTGAATGGTAATTGATAAGAATTGATGGAAATCAATGGAAATTGACAGGAATTAATGGAAAGTGATGGTAGTTGATCAGCATCAATGGTAATTGGTGGTAATTGATGTGAATCAATGGGATTTAATAGGAGTTGATGGGAATCGTTAGAAATTAATAGGTATCAACGGGAATCGATAAGAAACTTACGGGCATGGCAGCGGGATGGAGGGGGGGGGCACATATTTTTGTATAATATAGGAAGATAATAATGTCACATCAGTATACATTGATACATCTTGCATTGAACATTCAATTTCACATAAAAGATGAAAAATAACCGTACAT
>JAPYZK010001134.1:0-29781 GCA_030522785.1 Platygaster equestris | reverse complement strand
AGAAATTTTGAAAAGTTGTAGAAATTCTCACAAATTCCGGAAATTCGCGAAAATTTTCAGAACTTCCGAAATTTCAATCTTAGGCAATAATATGCAATCTTATATCATTGCTCGTGACCCAGCAGGGACTAACGTCCCTTATTAAATTGAACTAAGTAATAATATTGAAAAATTTATTGTTTTTCAGGATGGTTTTGCACCACCCGAGGAGACCGAAGGCGACGGAAACGCTCGTGACGACGATGAATATTAATTCGCCTTTTCACAGTTCGAACAGTCATTTTTTCCTCCCGAATACTCGCAAAAAATTGCCCATTTCTGCTTTTTCTTCTCACAACATCGCGAGCTGTCGTCAGTTTTCGATGGCGTGCATGACATGTAAAAATACAAGTGTAAAGTTTGTCTCCCAAATTGAACAAAATTTTGTCGAATCTAATGAGGCGCGCTTTTTGCCAGCACACGTTTTCATTCACGCTGTTGGTATAAATAAAACGAGACAATTAAAATGATACACGAGTTTTCGATTGTTCTTTGTTGCGCTCCGGCTATTTTACGTAATGTTGGTATGGCGAGATTTCTTTTTTTTTTTGGAATTATCGACCTCGGTGATGATATTTATCTCTTTTGCACTCAAGTTTGTATCGATTAAACTATCATATGATGTGTAAAATAAAGTCGTGTTTTGGTTTTCAATTATGGTGATTTTTGAGACCTTGTTGAAAATATGGAAAGTGTGGAGTGTGTTTGAAATCTGAATAGAATTTAGAAATATTTGTAATTAACGCTATTGTAAAATTGATTCAAGAACTGAAAATTTTTGTTTATCGAATAAGAATTATGGAAAATCATGTTACAGGCCATTTGTATTCTAAAAAATGAAAATTTTTATATATAAGCAGATTTTTTGGAATTACATGAAATTGAATTAGTTAATGTAGTAATATGGAAGAGAACGGTAATACAACTGTAAAATTGAATAATATTATTAAAAAAATTACACGAATTTAGGATAAAAGGAGTCAACTTTTCAGTTTTTGAGGTAATTTGAAAAAGCAAGTAATTTAAAGTAAACTTTCGGTAATTACTGTAAAAACTTAAACTCTGCAGTGAAAGTGAGATCGTTTGGCAGAGACGATTCTCGAGTGTCATTCAAACATTGTAGTTGAATTATGAGCCCGACCCTGAAAAATAAATGTTGTCTTGCACCTGTCGCAGTCAACGAGGAGCGGATTATGCGAGCTGGATCGCGCAATAATAAACCTGGCCAAACTATATCGCCTGCTCTCAATTTTCATTTAAAGACATTTTCCACGATAAATCGAAAAAAAATTATTTTTCTTCATGTTTGCGTTATTTTCGAAACGAAGGTATTTTTCATTTTATCCACGTTCGAAAATGAAGTTCAGTTGGAAAATTCGACCTTACCAACATCTTTCTGTTTCTCGTGCACTTTTTCGAAATCGTAACTTTTTTTCCTGAAGTATCGATGTATTCGAGTCATTTTTTATGGCGTGGAATATTTTCTTATCGTCTTTTTGACATGCTTTAGAATTTTTTTTTTTTCTTTGAAAAACTTTTTGAAATTCTTTGTTTTTTCGAAAATTCACTTTACGTATAAAATCAATGGAAAATATGATGATTTCAATAACTGTCATTAAAATCATTTCTAAGAATTTCTAAAATCCTCTAAAGTTTTCCAATTACTTATAAGATTTACGATTCTTGTAAGGTCGACAGCTAATGAGAAAATAAAATCTGTACAGAGTTCGAAAATTCTCGTAATAATCAGTTATCAGAAGAAAAAATTATTCTTCATATTTGCGTTATTTTCGAAACGAAGATATTTTTTATTTTATCCACGTTCGAAAATGAAGTTCAATTGGAAAATTCGACCTTATCAACATTTTTTCTGTCTCGTGTACTTTTTCGAAATCGTAACTTTTTTTCCTGGAGTATCGATGTATTCGAGTAATTTTTTACTGCGTGGAATATCTTATCGTCTTTTTGACATGTTTTAGAATTTTTTTGTTTTCGAAAAACTTTTTGAAATTCTTTATTTCTTCGAAAATTCACTTTACTTATAAAAGCAATGGAAAATATGATGACTGTAATATTTCAATGACTGTCATTAAAATCATTGATGAGAATTTTCATCAATGAAGAACATTAGAGGATTTTAAAAATTAATTTTTAAAATCCTCTAATGTTCTTCAATTTCTTATAAGATTTACTTGTAAGGTCGACAGCTAATAAGAAAATAAAATCTATACAGAGTTCGACAATTCTCGTAATAATCAGTTATTAGGGTCTCATCTGCCGATTCGTGGATGAGGCAATTGATGAAAAAAGCTGCTTTGACCCAAATTTTTGGGATGATTCACGGGGGTTATGCCGAAGACATTGTGACGAGCACAATCCGTTCGCGTGGAAGAGCGCGAAACGGGTAAACTCGTCTAATATTAGAAGCGAAAATCATGGAAAGAGGGCCGTGTTTTATATGTCACCCACTTGAGCGCTGCTCCTGAGCTGCCGCTTCGCTGTAGGGATCAAAAGCGAGCCTCTGCGTGGGCCGCTTTTCGCCGATCCGATATAAGAAGTGGCCCCCAACGGCTCTCGCACTTCAGTCAATTTTCTTCTCCTCCTCAAGAAACTCGAGAACCCAGAATCTCCCAGCAAACATGTCGCTCGAACGTCAAGTCCGCGCCAAGGTACGCTATCCGAACTCAAAAAAACAACAGTTTTTCAACTTTTGTGACATGAAAAAAGCCCTTTTATCATTTTTGGATAATTTTTTCGTATTTGAGGAACTTGTTCATTCTTGTTCTATGTTTATTGAATTATGGAATCTCACGAGCAACTTTTGAACTCAGAATTGCTTCGAGATTTCGAACTTTTTTGAAACTTTGAAATTTTCTGAAGTTTTAGAAACTGGAGAATTCCGAAACTTTCAAAATTTCTAAAACTTTAGAAATCCGGAATTGTTCAACACTTGAGAACTCCCAAAATTCCCGAAGCTTTTGAAGTTCCAAAACTTGAAAAGTTCTTAAACTTCACAACTTCAAAACTTCCGAACTACTCGTTTTTTGAATTTCTTGAAACTTGAAAATCAATGAAACTTTTGATCTCGAAAGCTTCGAATCCGATGAATACTGCGCAGACAGGGAGGTTTTGAATAGTTTTGACGGATAGATTCTGAAAGTTTTCTGAAAATTTTTAGAGTAGTGATACTTCTCTCGAATTTTTGGCATTTTTATAGGAGTTGATAACATTTTTGAGAATTTGAAGAATTTGGATAAACTCGCTGAATTACAGAAAAATTATCAAGTTATCGAAAATTTTGAAATATGTTTCATATTTTCAATTGAATAATTACTATATTTTTTTTTGTGCTGGAGAAATTTCGAGAAAAACTCAAAATGATTTTATTTAATTTGAGAATTTCCTCTAAATCATGAGAAACTTTTCGAGTTTCTGAACAATAAAATTATCGAAATATTTGTAATAGATCGTCAAATTTTCAATTTTGAAAATATCAAGTTTTACTCCATTTCTAAAAACGGGAAGTCGAGAATTTTTATATTGGATTTGACAAATCGTTCCAAGTTTTGAGAAACTCGTCGAATTTTTAAACAATTATCAGAATTTTCAAAATGAAATTGTAAATGTAAATTAAAATTTTTTGAGTTATCCAATTTGTCTCAATTTTGAAAAAATTCCGATGAATGCTAGCAATGTTTCTTTCGAATTTGAAAATTTGAAAATATTTCGAAGAACTTCAAGATTCTCTCAAAACTTACGCAACTGTCTTTTTCTCTCTCATAAGAGAAGTCGTTTGGCGAGAGAAAGAGAGCAATTGTATCGCCCACCCCTGCTAAACTGAAAGGATTTTTAGAAGTAATTCTCAAAATTTCGAACAAATTTTCGTAATTGACTCTCGTTTTTCATGACTGATGAACCAGGATCAAAATAGTTGGTCAAGAATTTAGATCAATATTTTGGATAACTCGCAGAAATTCTCGATACTTGTTAAAATTTACAAAGATAAATTCGTACATTCTGGAAATGTCCTCAAAAAATCCTGCCCAGAATTCAAGTTCAACAAATTCCGCATTTAAAAAAATTTCAAGTCCTTAAAACTTATCTTAATCTAAAAATTTTTCAGTAGACTCGAATTAATTCAAAATCCTTGAATTCCTAAAACTTATCGAAACATCACTCTAATTTACAACATTTTCTGTTATCCATTTCACTCATCGTCAAGTTGACCCCAATTTTCCCAGTTTATTTCAATTTCCAATTCATTCTTCAAACGGTATAAATTACTTCGATTCCATGACTCAAAACTCACGTTCGATATAGAACTGACATTAACTAACCTTTCGCATAACCGCGAATCGTGCAGATGGCTGGCAAGCGCAACCCGCAGATGGACAAGGAAGCGCAGGAATGGATCGAGACCGTACTAGGACAAAAATTCCCAGCTGGTCAAGCCTACGAAGACGTGATCCGAGACGGGCAAATCCTCTGCCAGCTAATGAACAAAATTTCCCCCGGAAGTGTGCCTAAAATCAACACTTCCGGTGGCCAGTTTAAAATGATGGAAAACATCAACGTGTAAGTTACTGCCTAAACGACTTAATGACTCTATTTTCTAACTAAATCCACCCAAGTCTTCGAAGTAGAGTCAGGACAGAATTTAATGACTTGATTCAATGACTCGTCAATTCGGGAAGAGTGACCCAAGAAACTTCTCAACAACAACTTCAATGAAACTTAACAATACAACTGAGTCATGATGACTAAATTACCAAATGACTCATTTTTGATGACTCTAGGACTTAAAAACGACATGTATAATCGTGACTCGATGACTCGATAAATCAATCCGACGTCTGATAAATAGTGTATAGTTTAGGTTTAGAACTCGATGATTTCTCAGTAATAGCCTTTTTCGTCGGCGCTTATTTTTGATTCGATCGAGTCATAAAAAGTGTAAAACGATACGCGAAACTGACTAAAAATACGCCTCGTTATGTCGATGCGCAGGTTCCAAAAAGCGCTGAAGGAATACGGCGTCGACGACGTCGACGTTTTCCAGACGGTGGATCTTTACGAGAAAAAGGATATCGCCCAGGTCACCACGACCTTGTTCGCTTTGGGTCGTCAGGTACAATGATGCTCTGTTTAATTACTGACACTTTTTCTATGAGAGAGGATACATTTTGGAAATTTTGAGATCTTATCACAGTTTGCGGTTTTAGCCCCCCACCCCTCCCCCCCCCCTCTGTACTCTTGACAGAAAATTTGAAAAAGTGATAAGTTTCGTAAGAATTCGAATAAAAGCGATCGTAATATAAATTCTTATACATGAGTTGAAATAAAAACAATTGATTGAAGTATTTACAAGTAAAAACAGAATCCAAATTTTGTAGTGTGATTTTTTAATTTATTGGAATGGTTAATAAAACTCTTGAAGCTGAGAAGTTGGTAGAAATTTTTGATAATTTTTTATTAAACTTACGAAAATTTTTTATATTTTTTGGAAATTCTTCCGAAGAATCGAAAATTTTTTTAAATTTAGAAGAAGGTTATGATTTTTTTATTCATAATAATTTTAATAGATTCTAAATGATTTTCCGAATCTCATCATATTGTGAGAAATTTTATTATTAATTGCAAATTCACAAAAATTTTCGAAAAACGCCTTAAAATTCGAAAATGAAAATCATGTCTTCGTAATTGAACTGATAAAATTAGAAGAAAGCTGAAATTAACTTACGATAAGTTTCATTTTTTACATGTTTTTCACTTCAAAATCTGCTTACAAACGTGATTATTTATAGCTTTGGGGGGGGGGGGTTAATTTAAATAAACCCGTGACACTTTTCCATTTTTAATAACGCGTGACAATCACGTGTTTCCAAATGTTCTAGTTTCATCATTCGTGTCTAAACTTGAAAAAGCGTAATTTGGAAAGCTCTGAACATCGGTGAAACATGAACAAATTTCACGTTATTATTAGCATGTTTCGTTTCATTTCCAAACAAACGCGACAGTGAACAGAATTTAGGAAATTTACCATTTTTGAAACGTTAACCGAAATTTTCATCTCGTACAATTTTATCCTTACATTCGAACGATTGATCAAATTCACAAACATCGAAAGATATTTGCATTTAAATAAAATTTTCATCTCGAATTCCATGTTAATATTTCGAATCCGCGTAACTTGTAAACTATTCAGTCGGTACAATTCAAAATAAATGCAGCGGATATCTACTACATGGAAAATTCCGCCAGTGATGACAAATTTTTTTTGCATTTTTCGAAGAATTTTTACAATTCGATGGAAATTCTTTTGAATCACTTTTAATTTTACGATTTCAAGTATCACAAAATTTGCTGATTAGTTTGATGATTTGGATTAATTTTACTTTGTTTATAGAGACTGAAGAATCTTGGATAGATTGACTAAATTATTTAAATTGTTAGAGAACGTTGTAAAAATAGCAGCAAAATGTGCCGAGACGTGGAAAATTTCGTAAATAGCGGAAAATTCTGTGGGCGTTGTGACATTCTTGGAAAAGTGTCATCTCAATATCGGCCGACCCCGAGATATGAGGGAGTAATTTTAGAATTGGTAATTTCATTTTCGCGACTCAAAGTCACGAAGCTTGTCCCCTCTATCTTGGAGTCCTGGCGAGAGGCCAGCTCCGAAAAAATACATGAAAATACATTCTCATAAATAATAAACATCACTGAAAATATTTTTCCAATATATTTCAATTCGACGAAGGAAATAAGATTCACTGATAACAAAGTTTAAATGCGTTCATTCGGAATTCCAAACTTTTCAAAATTTACGAGCCCGGATTATTGAGTTAAGGAATTTCGAAATGATTCAATTCCGAATTCTGAACGTTTTCTAAAGTTCCGCTAATTTGTAGAATTATCCAATGTTTCCAAAAACGCAAAGAAATTATGAAAAAACCCGTTAGAAAACTTTTCGGAACTCAAAAATATCACTTAAAAATCCACAAGTTTCACTTTCGTATGAGGAATTTTAAACAATTCTTCCCCAATATCAAAAATTCCATACAATTTTGAAAATTATTCTTAAATCCAGGAAATGCAATAAAATTTGCCTACATCCAAAATTCATTCCATTTGTAAGAATTTTAGGCACTTGAAAAAATTTCTCAAAAGCCCCTCAAAAAATTCCACAGAAACTCTTCGGAGCTTTCATGAACCCTCGAAAAATTAAAATTCGGAAGCTTTTGAAAGCTTCTCGGAAATCTCAAAAAGTTGACTGTCGCATACTGAATGCAATTCGAATTGCAGACGTACAAGCACCCCGAGTGGAAGGGACCTTACTTGGGACCCAAACCTTCTGATGAGTGCAAGCGCGACTTCACCGAGGAACAACTCAAGGCCGGCCAAACCGTGATCGGTCTCCAAGCCGGCTCCAACAAAGGCGCCACCCAATCGGGCCAGAACATGGGCGCCGGCCGCAAAATCCTCTTGGGCAAATAAACAAATTACCCCCTATCCCATCCCCCCTCCCCCACCAAGAAAAAAAAGTCGACCACCAAAACTACACATTCTCGATTTCTTTCAATTTTGTACGGAGTTGAATAACACAATTTTTTTATCTACTCGAGTAGGGCTGTACACACCTCACCGCGGCTTATTTATATTTATTATTCTATTTTTTGTAATGGATCTTCGATGAAATAATAAAGATTGTTACAGCCGACGAAGTTTGGGTGTTTTTTGGGAGTTTGAAGGTTTTTGTGTCTTTTTGGAGTTTTTTGGATTGTAGACATTTTTTGATTGAGGTTTTTTGGGAAGGGAGGGGTTGAGAATTTGTGAGGTTTTCGATGATTTGGGAGTGTTTTTAAGGATTTTAAAGGGTTTCCGTTCTTTGAAATTTCTTGAAAAAAAAAAATTGTTATGTGATTCAAGAAATTCGGACTCGATAAATTTTCAGAGATGAAAATGTTTGTGTACCTCGGAAAATTTCTGGAAAGTTATGGAATTTTCGGAATTATTCTCTAGATAAATAACTGTTTCTTAACATGGTTGTGAATTTTCGTGGATATCTCCGAATTTTACGGTTATCGCAAATTTTCCGAAATTTTTAACATTTTTGAGAATTTCTGATAATTGTTCACTTATTTTTGATAACCCGTAACAAAATATGAATTTTTAATTACCCTCAGGATTTGTTAAGAATTGCACAAAGTAATATCCTTATACATATTTCGTAAGAATTTTCCAAAGTATCAGAATTTTCGAAGTCTTACAAAAATTCAGTATTTCTTAAATCTCATCTTTAATAACTTTTCTAAGAAAAATTGATTGGATTATTTAAACTTCTGACAAATTTTTCGAAATTTTCCAAAATTGACCAAATTTTGAAACTATCCTGTCAATTTTTTTCGCAACTTCGAATTTATTCGAAATTTTCTATGGATGCAAAGTTTTGAAATTTTACCCATTTTTTTTTTTTACATTTCCTCAAAATATTTGAAATTTCCGAAAAACTTGGAAAACTTTACAAAAATCCGACAATTCTAGAAAATTTTCAGCAATTTCCGAATACTGACCGATCTCCGAAACATTATGTCTATTTCTATTAATTTTTTTCGAAAATATACATTCTTCATTTTTCGGACGAGTTCAAGTTCGAAAAAATTCAAATTAAAAATTTCACACATTTTTTTCTGAATCAGAAACAAAACCCACTGAATTTTACCATCCGAATTTCTCTACGAAAATTAAAACATCAACGAGTCTTCTCTTTCATCCTACGCTTTAACAATTTTTTTTCGTATAGAACAGTGCGAATCTTCGTGTGCAGAGTTATACACAATTGGGTGCTATTCGAAACGCTGGCGTAATCCAGCTGCTCTAAATTGAGATGAAAAGCTGGGAAATAAATTTTCCGCGTTCTTGTTATAACATACTTGGGTGCTTTTGAAACGCTAAGTTTAATATTACCGATGACATAATGATGGTTCGGTTTCGTGCAATCAACATGAAAAAGTGAATCAACGTTTTTTCAGATTCCTCTAAAATCGGGTTCCAAAATTTCTCATGACAATCGCATCGAGATATTTTTGTTTTCAAACTATCGAACATTTTATTTATTAGTATTGAAAGCCAGATTTTTCAACTGCTCGTTATTATTTCGATATTTCATAGATACTTTAATATTTTCATATCATACTACGTATTATATCATTATACGTATACTACGTATATATTTTTGAATTATTCGAGTGATGTGGTAGTTTCTTAAATGTGGCAAGTATGATTAATTGCTTTGGCTAACGATGCGAGATGAAGCGAACAGGTAAATAAATTGCAATTAACCTGACAAATGCGCGCCGTTCAATCAAGTATCACCGACGCGTGAATTTGTTACGTTTGTAAAGTGCTGGCCAATACTTGTAAGTATTAATCAACGTCTGTTAAAAAAATTACATTGCACAGCTTCATCAATTTTGACACATTTTGGTACAAGTAAAATGTTCGTTTTTTTGTAGAAAAATTTTATGTATGGGCGATACTATTTCTTTCTTTCTCTCGCCAAACGACTGCTCTTATGAGAAAGAAAAGGACAGTTGCGTAATTGCCCATTCTTAAAAAATTTCCGAATCTTGGCAGGTTTTGAAACAAGCGAGATTTTTTGCGAATTACGAAAATTTTCATAATTTCTGCAGTATTTTCATGAAATTTTTGACATTTGTATAAACATTGAACAATTTCGATCTTTTGGAAATTCGTAAATGTAACTCAGTTATGAGTTCAGGACTATTAATTACAATTTTTAGAAACTTAAATGAAAGTTTCCTCGTCACTGAAAATTGTTGGAAATTCTAAAAAGCGTTGAAAATTTTTTCGGGCTTAGAAGTTTTTCGAAAGAACAGAAAATTCACGCAAGTTTGTATGAAAAAGATGTTGTGTCTCGAAAAATTTGTTGAAAATCAACGAAAATCATCACAATTCTTGAGAATTATCCAAAAAGTTGCCCATACCGCTCAAAATCATCGCATATTGCGATAGTCATTGAAAATTCTTGTTGATTATTCAGACTAATTGCAAATCCACAAAAGCTAGAAAATGAAAAAACTCTTAAGATTTATAAAAAATGTATATAACTGCACAATAGTTCCAAAATTTTTCTCATATAGAAAATACATATTCAAAATATTTAAGAAACATAACGAAAAGTATTTGAAAATCGATGTGCATTCAATGTGCATTCACAAAATGTCCTTTGGAATACTAGGAAATTAAATAAAATTGTTCCTGAATTTCCAAAATCCTAAAAATTTCTAAAAATTCATGATGAGCTTCAAAATCAATTTCCAAATTGTGTAAATTTACTAAAAAAGATAGAAGTATCCATAAATTGTTCAAATTTTGAGACACTCTTAATTACAAAAAAACCCTGAACAATTATCTTAATAATTTATTTAAACAGAAAAACCGATTAAATTCACGGAATCACACAGTGCATTGACTCCTTGAAATCATCGTTCATGATGTTTTGAATATCTTCTCTGTGATATGAAACATCAGTGAACGTTCCAGGGCTGTACCGAAAATCCCCACCCTCCATTCTTGAAATGTATACGCCAACTACTACACCATCAAAGACTAAAGGACTCCCACTATCACCCTGAAAAATTATTTTCTTAGATTGACTCCCCCATTTAAACAACGAAAATGATGAACATAAAAAATGATGATCTTTACTTCCATAGTTTGAATCGACCTATTGATATCGCCAGAACATATTTGGTCTTTCATTACAGGAAATTTGCTGGAGCCACATTTGCGCTTTGGAAGTATTGTCAAATGCGTTGATCTTAAACAACGAATTTTTGGAGACTTTCTAGTTTCGTTCGTCTCAATAATTTTTGCATCGAGGTGACAACATTCGTCGTCTTCGTTGATGTCATTCGTTGTTTAACCAACGAAAGTAAGGAGGAAAATAATGAGATATAAAATTGGTTTTGATTTGAAAAACCACATATTTGATCGGCGCTGAGGAGGCAGTAAGAAGCTAAACTTCTTAGGAGGCAGATTTCGAACTATTACGGAGGGGGACCATTCACTGAATTATTGTATTCGTCAAATTACGCGCGATTGTAATGGAATAATACGAGTGGAATTTTGATGTTACTACATTCTTGAGAAATATCGATTCATTAATAGTTTCTCGTCTTCATTAAGAATCATCTTCGTCATTACAAAATGAATGAGTTCTATGCGAATTTCATCATACTTACTATTTGATCAATGTTATAATAATATTAATTTGGACAAATTTCTAGACTTTAATGACTTCTGTGTTCTTGTGAAGCGTTTCTTCTGCTGTTTTAGAAAGTATTAAGAAATTGAACGTATTTTTCAAAATACTTGCAGTTGCACAGTATTTAGAAAGATGTCAGAAAATGCTGATCAATTTTTAGAAATTTTCCGCAGTGATCTTATTTTATATAAAATGACAAAAAATATGAGGTTTTCCAAAATATTTTTATACTTTCAGAAAGTGCACTTTCGAAGTGAATTTATATTAATCCTTTCAATGATTGTTGAAAAACTTGTTCAATTTAGACTAAATGGTGATCGTCTATAATTAGTACGAATATTCCATTAATTAGCAACAAATCAATTAACATTTGTAAAATTCCTTTACATTTCGTTTTTTCTATAAAAATCGAAAACAATTTTTTGAACATCCAAATATTTTGTTCGAGTATCAAGTTTTTTAAATTGTATTCTGGATCGTATGCTAAACTGACTGTTCAAAAATTGAACTTTCAAGTATAAAAATTGCGATACTTCGGAACTCTACAATTTCCAAGCATCCATTTTTCATAATTTTCCATAACTTCCTCATTCCCTAACTCCAGTATATTTCAATTCGCTCAGAAAAGACCGCAAATTTTCAACTCGTGTGTGCTCAATTTGCATGAAACTTGCATAAATTTCCAGAAATACAATGAACTCCCGAAATTCCGAAAGTTTCTTCAACCTCCTTTGAAATTTCGATCTTATTGTCGCGTGAGAAATGAATAGGAAATATAAAATAGCGTAGACATATGGTACGTAGTTATGTGAAGGGTCTGTGCATAGCAAGTGTGGACGTCGGTGAATGAATGAAAAGGGCAAGGGGCGGGAAACTTATGGACACCGCGGACTACCACACTTGCCACACTCGTGCACTATTAATACGCTCTTGCTCAAATGCCTATTTTCGGCGCGACTCCTCGATGCCGCGAACGCGGACGCTAGCAAAAATTAATAAATAATTACCGGACCATAGAATGCTATTGGCGCCGGAACCAAGAGGAAGGAGGAGAGCAACTGAAGGGCTGTAGCAACTTCAGGGAAAGGATCATGTGCCCCCTTGCACTGAGAGAAGATATGTTTACTGTTTATATACGTATATTTGCTTATGGCGAAATGAATATAAATTTGCCCCAAATATATCAACCTTTAAATTCAAAATAATTTTTTAACTGTTAACGTGTCATATTAAATTGAAAATGTCATATATTTGGAGCAAATATATATTCATTTCGCCATAACCAAATATTCGTATCTTAACAGTAAATATATCTTCTCTCAGATTTACACACTTCATAGTGCTGATAAGAGATGAATTAACAAACGAAACTCGAAATTCTGTGTAAGGTTACACTTTTTTTTCATTGAAAGTGTTGAATTTGTTCAAAAGCTCTGGAAATTGTATAATTCAGAGCTATTATTCGAAATGGGTGTCTTACGATATTTTGAATTGAATCCACTATTCATTAAGTTCTAGTAAACGACAGAATATTGTACATGATCCTGTCATGATCCTGTTAACCGTTTCTGTTACAATGTTCATAAGCAAACCCGCGAAGTGCATCCAATCACTTGTCTCCTTCAGCTGAAGAAGTGAGTGAAGATTGTGCTTGTCATCAGTGGCGATATAACAATCCGATCGTTTTAGTGGCAATTAAGTAAGTAAGGCGTCGTATATCAGAGAATTGCAGGTGTCTTAAGCCACTTTTCGAATTGATATAGTTGGTGGCGTGGTTGGAGCGTGAGTCAGAACACGAACGGTCGTTCTATTTCTAGAGCGACGAGTGAGAGAGCGACTATTTTAGACGTGAAAATTTTTCTTTCATCTACCGTCATTTTCGAGACAAGATTGCCAATTTTTCCACCGTCGTCATAATTATTCCTAAATACATATTTTCAACCAAATCACATCATTTTTAGAGAAGTTTTAGTACGTACTAGGGCATCAATTACTTCTCCAGTAATCCTACTCATATTTTTTCACGTACCCAAGTAATACACTTTTTAATCTCGATAAAGTCATGCAGGAAAACCTCCCTATAAGTCACGTTCAAAACGAAGTTTATGGGCGATTCTAGACCAGTCAGGCAATAATAAATAGCTCCGAAAGAAAATGGGAACTATATTTTTGGAGGTGTTCTAAAAATACTCGTCGCTAACGATGGAAAAACTGTGGGTTCCCTCGGAAAATAGTTGAGGTGTTGTCAGAAAAAAAATTGACGGGTATTCGGAAATAGACAAGTTTTAGAGGGGGGGGGGGGCACATTTTTTCCATCGTCGATGGTGATTTACAATTGGGGGGGGGGGGAGAATCACTTGTGGATTCATAAATTTTTCGTTGGGCTCTGTGATGAAACTGAGGGCGATAAATTTTTTTCTCCTCGAATCATTGAAATGCAAGTACTGACAAGGTGCCAACAAGTCGAGCGTTTACCGTCAAGTCCAAAAGTTGTTTCTCTTCGTGTATAACAAATTTGTCATGCTGCATTACACGGATGGTTAAAATAACCACTTTCCGATCGACCTTTTAATGAGACGAAGTGGCTCGGAATTTACGTTTGTTTATAAACGTTTGAATACAGACTGAGCGGAATTTGATATTTGGGGAAATTTTCCGTGAGGGTAAACAAAAAATTTATCATTACTTGAATAATTAGATTATAATATCAGCAGCAGTAAAAGTTGAATTTATCGTGTCTGAAATATTTCCACATTTTATCGTATATTTCGGAGTTCTGCTGTACATCCTTCGAATTCTTGGGGATACTTGAAAGCTTACTGTGAATCATTTTATGTTGGGGATATGTTTTGGATATTTTGCATGTTCTGAATCACCAAATAGAATCTTTTATGTGTTGTCAGTTTGAAATTTGTGCCACTGAGAAATCGACTACAAAGTTGTTTGTTATGAAAGTTCGAAATTGGCTCTGGGTGATCATTATAATATTCGAAACGTTTGTTTACGTCAAAGAGATATTTCGAATTTATAGTTATCTTAATGAGCGGTTTGACGCTTTTTTTTAATTAAAAAAAAAAATCCTGTTCGAAATGAAAATATTCTTAAAGAGTTCGACTTCGAAACTGAAAATTGGAAACCCACATTTTTGAATGTGAAAATGGAATGAAGAGTTTTGATATGTCGAATGGAGAATTGTTGAAGCTTAAATTCAGGACATTTTATCTTCAATTTGGAAAAACCATGTTAAAAATATACATTTGATAACTGAAAACTTCGAAAAATTGGATTTTATAGTGTAATTCGAGTGTGAAAAGATTCTAATTACGAAAAAAATCCAATTAAGAAACTTGCACATCTGAAGACTCCAAAGTTCCAGTTCGGAAAATATACGAATTAACGCTCGAAATTTTCACGATGTGAAAATGCCAGAATTTTCCAGCCTAAGCTAAAATCATTGAAAATGCCGCAATTCAAGTACAAAATAATGACGAATTAAGATTAGAAATTTTTTAAACGTCAGAATTTTAAACTGGAACACAGAATATAAAAGTCTGAAAATTGAAATGTTAGAATTTTTTTCAATTTCTAAATTTAGCAGATCATAAAATATATTAACATCTAAGTCTTAATCTGGAATTGTCTAATTTTTAGACATGAATACCATAAACATTTAATGTGTATAACTTCTAGATTTAGTACTCCCCTCCCCTCCTCCGCCCTCAATATTCCACCTATGTCTCTACCAGTAAAATCCAAAAAAAAAGAAACTTTCCTCAAACCCCCAACCCCAATCATAATTCCCACTAGAAAATCCCCAGAAAGAAAGAAACTCGAGGAGAAAACAAGAAAACGCAGTACCGCTAAATTTGGTCATCCGAATTGATCAGGATTGTATTACGCGGCTCATGTCCCTGAAACTCGACGCGTCGCGTGATATATGTACAATGTAACTCCGCAAGCGAAATTCCAGAAAATTCCGTCTCCTCAGACTCAAAGCGAAAAAAGACAACTCGAATTCTAAATAAAGAAAAGGAGAAGAACTGAAGACGAGGCGGAGGAGACGATGTAATCAAGACGTAATATCTTCCGGAAACAAGCAAAAATACGTAAATTACCCTAAATCCAAATTAGACGTCAACCATCACGAATTGTCGACAAACTTCGATTTCGCGAACAAAATATATACCTCACTTAGCTAACTAACTCTCAAACAAAACGAAAAAATCGTTAAGCATGTATTGCAGTAAGGTTCATTTTCGCATTTAAAGACACAGAAAAATGAGCCTTACTGGAAAATGCACTTAACAAGCTTTATACCGTGGAATCCTCACGAGGAATCGCCATTGGCTGTTGACGAAAGAAGCTACGGAAGCCGCCGTCTCTGGCGCTGCAGGCTCGAGCTTCGCACGTGCCGTGTGCAAAGCTCGGTCCATGACTAGGCCGAGCCCGCCGCGAACGCGACCATTCGAAGCCCCAGTATTAGTGCGGTGATAACAACGCGCTCCCGGTCTTTTCAAGCTTCTCCGCGACTTTAATTTTACGATCGAAACACCGATCCTCGAACCCTTGGAATTCCCAGTTTTTTCCGGTGAGTAATCCTACTTTCGATCTACGTTGGTCAAGTGTAGTGATAACGGAAATGATGACAGTGGTTCTGACAGTGATTTCGAGGAGGATTTTCCGATAAGTGGAAAAAAGAGGAAGATCCGATTACTGAGGTGTATATTTCGAGGTTCCTGGAATTTTGAAAAGAATCGAAGTTTATGTCAATTTAGTACATTTTTTCGGAAAGAGAAAAAATTTCCAAGTTTAACGAGGCGGGGGGGTGGGGGGGGGAGAGGGTTGTTTATGATAGAAAGGAGTATAAATTGTATGTTTGATACTAATTTTTTGATATGAACGTTGGTGAATTTCAAAATTTCACGTGTCTGACTATGCTCGGATTTTTCTACTGAAAGTCGACCTCTTTCTGTTTCTTGATAGTTTTTGGGACTGAAAAACTTTAAAAATAAGATGTTTCATCGTGAAAATAGATATAAATTCAGTAAAAAGTAGAACCGTGAAATGAGGAGTCTGACTGAACCCGGTTTCTTCTACTTGAATCGCAAGTGACGAGAGTTTATTAAATTCTCATTAAATGATGAAGTGAAGGAGAAGAAGGATACGAAAGGGGGGAGGAAGAAGTTTATCAAATATGAATTACAATGTCAATTTTAATGTCTAACAGAAAATTCTATATGTAATTAAAATTTCGAGAATGTAAATTTATTCTGACCAAACTTCGGTTTTTCTACATAAATTTGACTTTTTTCATTTCTTTCATATTTTTTCGATAAAAAACTTTGGAGATATAAAAATCGTGTTAAATAGATTGATGAAGTTTAATGAAAAATAGAATAAAGGTATAACGTCTGACCAAACTTGCTTTATTCTACTTATATCAATGTTCCAAAAAATCCACAATTATTTGTTGAATAATATAAATAATTTTCCAGAGAAAAATAGCACGAAGTGAAAGTGTATTAACGATGAAAACATATCAAATTTTCATTATTTTATTAATATTATACATTTATTAATTAAAATTTCAAAAATTGTGCATTTTGTGATCCTATTTGACGAAAGCCGAATTCCTCTACTTGAACAAAACTTTTCTTCTCTGAAAGTTTCTCTAAATGAAATGAATTTAGGGAACATTTTGAAAATTTAAAATCTCATGATACGAGCATCTTCGGGATAAACCGCCTGACCAAATTTAGTTTACTCCACTTGGCTGACTAATGTTTTTCAATTTCCTAATTTACATGGCATGATAAGATTATGAGGGAGGGGGGTGGGAAAAGGGGAGAGGTGGGGGGTAAGTGTGTCTTTGTACCGGTGTGGGGTGGAAATATAAGCCGGCGCGAAAAAGGGGGATGCGATGGCGCTTCCGAATCGGGCCTTCCCTAATACGGCGACGGCGTGTACGTTGCACACCCTGCACCGACCGGCCTACGCCCGGTTCGGTTATACATAGAACCGACACCGAAGACACCTACTTCTCGCTTCTCTCATTCGTTAACTCTTTTCTTTTTAGTTTATTCCTGTTTTACTTCCTCTTCCCGAAGTTTTTTAGGTTTTTTCGTGCGGAAATGGGTTCCAACGAATGTGGTCATCCACGATAATACAGAATACTTAGAGTTTTTTTCAATCAATCGAATGTTTGGAAGTATGCATTTTCTGGTTTAGGGTATTGGTTTATCACACTGTAGGAAATTTTGCTGTCCGGCAAATACATTCGGAAGAAATTTTGGAGATTAATGCAAATTCTTGAAAATTATGAAAATTAAGACAAATTTCTGAAAAGTTACACAAGTTAAGGGAATTTTTCTACTTTCGCGAAAATTCATGTCTCTTCATAGAGAGAATTTCATTTATTTTTAGAAATTGCGAGGAATTTCTGTGAGAACATTTATTATGAATCTTCGAAAGCTTCGAAAAGTTTGGATTCAAAAGTTATCGAGGGGAGCATACAGTCTTTTGGATACAGCTGGGAAATTCCATAAAAACAGAGAGTTTGCTAGCAATTTTTCGAAAATTCTTCTGAATAAAAAGGATTGTGGGTGAAAGGTAAACATGTATGAAACTTTTATAAAAACGAAAGAAGTAAGAGAATTAATCGGGCCATTTTTGGAATTATTAACTATTTTCAAAAAGGTCAGGGAATAAGAATAAGAAATGATCGCAAATTTTGTGTAGTGTGCATTTTATGAAATCGATCGAAATTCGTAGATGTTTTCTTAAACTTTCAGTAATTCATCAAGAATGATCAAAATATTCCCAAAAATAACAAAACATGTTCGATATCGACAGAAAAATATCGCAATTTGTAGCACTTTAGAATCACTTGCCCAATTCGAGAATTAGGTGAATTTCCAAAATTTTCAAGAAGTCTCAAAATTCCATTGAAGATCAGAAATTACTGAAAAATCGTAATGGATTCAAAGTTTTCATAATTTTTACGAACCAGTAACGATTTATGAAATCTTTCAAAGTTATCGATATTATGAACAAATTGTCTTTATTTGCATAATTATCACGAAATCCGGAAATTTTGTAGAATAACAAAGATTCTTACAGAATTGATCCGAACATTTTATTACAATTTTCTTTCATCAGAATTGGAAAATTCTTGTCGTTCCATTTTCTTATAATTTATCAGACTGAAAGACATTTTAAAATAATAGAATATTTTTCAGAATTGTCTGTGAATTTTTTGAAACCTTTGAAATTTGTTGAAAACATTCAGTATGCGGACATTGAACCATTAGAAAACTTGAATCAAAATGCCACTTAAAATGCAAATTTGACTTGTGAAAAAATATTGTCATTTCAAGTTATTCTTAAGAGTAAAAAATGCAACATTTTCGAATTGATAAAAATATTCTAAATTTCGGAAAATCTCCTATCTCAAGCAACTCATCAAAATGTACAAGTAACTTGCCAACATATTAATATTCATACCAAATCCATTATTTTTCAAATATTTTTCAAATAATTCCGTATTGATTAAATTATCGATTTCAATCAGTTATGAAAATTAAACTTCAATGAAATTTCGAAAATTTTAGACGACCGTAATTTCATTGTGCAGGCGCGACCCAAAGAGTCGTATCAAAAATAGAGTCGTACGCATTCTAATTGCATCGGATTTGGACGGGAAGATTAAACAACGAGTTATTTAAAAATGCGATTCGTCGATTGCGAAGCGAGAGCGGGGACGCGTTATTTCATCGTTGGCGTGTAATATGGGGGGCGGGTTACGAAAATACCTGCGCGTTTCTCGTTGCCAATAATTTCGGGGTGATTCAGACTCGAGATATAAAACGCGCGACGATGACGTATTTGTCTGATTAGTTTTCGACAAATATGCCATGTAATACTCCCACCACAAAGTGAAGAGAACTGGGAAAAAATTGCACTTTAAAAATTTCTCACCGTACTACGATAGCTTTCTTTTCCTATTTGCTTTCTTTGCTTGCTTTTTTATTAAGTAAAATTTAAATTTTTTTTTTTTTGTTTTTTTTTTTTTTTTTTTTTTTTTTTTTTTTCGGGAAAATAAGCTAGTCTTGAATTTTTGGGGTTTTTTGGAAACTTTGACGACGATTTTCCAGGAAAATCGTCATTTTATATGATATGCTATTTTCGAAATTTTTCACTGGAAATTTATCTACTGGGAATTTTAACTCTCTCTCCATAAATCCCTGAATAATTGTTATCAAATATTTCGAGTCACGTAAACGATGAAATAAATTTTTTCATATTTTTACTGTTGTAGCATAAAAAAAACAAAATGCCTTTCACGCCAAAGGAAAACCCGAAATGTCCAAAATGTGGCTGCTCAGTGTACGCCGCTGAAGAGCGCGCCGCTGGGGGCCTGAAATGGCATAAAATGTGCTTCAAATGCTGTGAGTATCCTTATGACTGCAAATTTTTTCATATTTTTGTCTTTTCCCAACTATTGTATAAATTCGCATAAATAATATCGTATTTTCTTTTACCGTATTCAAAACGACAGTCTAATTCTCAGTTCTAATATCAAATTCGTCCTAACTGAAATGTTGGAGAAATTTGATACTCAGTACAAGTTCGAATATATGTATGGGTAAATCAAAGAATTTTCGAAAGTGCAGGTGTAGAAATTTGCATTAAAATTTCAGCTCTTTGCTCAAAACTGCTCGATTCAACAAACTGCTCAGAGCACGAGGGAGAGCTTTTCTGCAAAAATTGCCACGGTCGCAAATTCGGGCCTAAAGGTAAAAGTCCACAATACTTGAATGTTTTATTTTGGAAGTTCTGAAAATAATATACTCGAAAGCTTTAGAAAATGTTAAAATCATATCTACTATTTAACAATTCCGCTATTTTTAGATATATTTATTTAATAATTGTTCATTAATGTTCCTTCTACATTCGAGATTGGCCCTAGGACCTTAAATATATATATGTGATATGAAAACTGATATCATCATACAACAAAATTCAAGCATCTTCACCCTACAAGTTTTCTAAACAGCGGAGTCATCACATTATCGTCAAAAATCTCCCTCTTGAAGTTAGCTACAAATTTCTATGCAATTTCTAAAGTGTACCTTGACCCAACTACAAGTTTTACCCAAAAAGCCCTATCCAATTCTCAGCTAACTTCTCAAGGGAGGTACGAATTGTGCGACTGAGCCAGAAATGTTGATAAAAACACAAGGATAGTGCATTGAAAAAGTAAGCTAACAATTGTGAAATTGTATCAAAGGTTACGGATTCGGAGGAGGAGCGGGATGCCTCTCGATGGACTCGGGAGAACAGTTCAAGAGTTCCGAGTGAGTGCCTCACAAAACCCGCGGAGCACCCTTGCCCCCTCTCTCTATCTATCTTTTGTGAACTATTTTTCATTATATTTTTTTAACCGCAATTAGATCAAAAATGAGATTCCAAACAAAAACTTTTGTTGTTAATGCATGACTCGAATACAAGGGCGACATAATGAGGCAAAGGATCCCTGGAAGATTCACAGAATTTATCGATGTCTTGGAAAATACCATCTCCTTTGAACTTTCAAGAATAATTTAACATTACTCTGAAAAAATGTGTAAATATTCTGAATTTTCTTTAAGGACTCCAATTTATCGAAATAATATAAATCATTTACCCAACTGAACAAGTTTCTCCAATTTCCGAAACTATCCAACTCACGGGCCCTTTGCCTCGACGCGAAGAGTTGACGGTTTTCCCCCCAACACACCCTCACCCCACACCCCCATACCCCCCCGTGTGTACCATTAAATCGCCCAAGTGAAATTACCAGTCCTTCATGTAATCATCTCCAGCTAAATGGCGTTCGAACAACTGCAGCAGCTGGAGGCCGGAGAGAGAGCATGTCTCACCGATTTGGAAGCCCCCTATTACTACCGTCTATTTTACCCCTATCACTACCAAAACTACTACTACTTCTGAAACCACCACTACACTTGCCGTGTCTTCTTCTCCTTTTATTCTTTTTATTCTTCTTTTTCTTATTCGAAACCTAGTGGACTTCGTTCCGATGCCTTTCCCACCCCCTCTCGTCACGATTGTACGATCGCACCGTTGTTCTTCATAAACGTCATTTTCTATTTAAACGAACTGTTTTCGAGATCTTATTTCATGTTCCTCATCCCTTTTCTCGGTTTTGGATTTGGTTTTTTTTTATTTTTCGGAAATTTTTGAATGGGGGTTGAATTAGAACCGTGCTCTCTTTTGGACTGTTCTAGGGTGGAAATGTGCTTGTGTACCCTCTGGTAGAGGATGCTTTACTTTTTTGTACTCTGGAAGATATTACGTGTTTTTGGAAGGTTAATGCAAAGACTTTTGGAAGGCCCATGTTTTTTAGACTAACATCACTTTTTAATATTGCTGTATTAGAGCGTGGAGCTTCTAAAAGTTGTGCGACAACACTCTGAAAGAGTTCGTTTCGAGCATCCCAGAGTACTTGAAATAAACATTTGAAACATTTGATAAGAAGGTAGAGAATAACGTTTTCATCCTTGGACGAAAAAATGAAACAAGGCCCTGTTCTATTTCGGATATGATTATTTATTCTCTGTAGTTGAGGTGAAAAGAAAATTTCTAGTTGATTGGTTTTAAACGAATCCCACGAGTATACATTTTGTGGCACTATCACGCTACCATAACAATTATATCGCAACATGATACTACCATTACTACCACTTTTGCTATATTAATCACGTTGCTGCGGTCGTGACAGCGCATTGACGAACACTGACAGTCACCATTCTTACGAAAAAGTATTCATTTTCTCTCAATGACATGTATTAACGACTTTTCCTATTTTTCTAATATCGAGATATGGCTTTAGAATTCGATTTTGCCGAAGATTTTTCTTCAGTCCAAAATTTTTCATTCTCCCGAATTTTCATTCCAAATCGAAAATCGAAATTTAGACACTAGAGACTCTGAAATTAAGTTTCACACTTTGACATCTGACCTTCAGAAGATTTGAACCCTTAACATAGTTGACTTCAAGTTTCCTGGATTATATAAATTAAACTCGAAAATTTTTCAAGTTTTTCTTCAATTTTCAAACTTCCAACATTTTTCCACTCCGACCAGAGATTTCTGAACCTGAAAAGGTTTCGAAAAATCACCAATCCATAAAAAGCTTGTGCAAATTTTAAAAGGTCACGACCGCTCGCACGTAAAATACATAATATTTCAAGCCTTTATCGGTGTACAAAAACGAAGCAGGAACAAAGAAAAAAAATGGTAACCAAAAAGGGTGAAAATAAAAACAAAGCATGTAAAATAGAAGAAAAAAAAAGGTGACGAAAGAAAGCTATATCGTCGTATGTGCTACCCCGCCCTGCCCTTATCCCGCCAGCCCCGCCGAGGTCGAGCCACGGAGGCCCATTAAAACTGTAGTTTCCACACCCACACACACGATAAGAGATCCGCGATAAGAGATATATGGTGAGCACCCGAGTATTCCGTCCGCGTGATAATTCAAGCGCTTATCGCCGCGACTCCTTCGCCTGCACGGCCTTTCTCACCCTCCTACACATTTTCGTACATTCGACACTTACTGGAACTTAGAAATTCTCTAAGACTTGAGAAAATTTCTGGGATTCGTGAGATATTGACAGTCTATGAAAATTATGATAATTGAAAAAACATAATGGAAACTTGAATTCTTCTAAAAAGCTCAAAATATTTGACGTCTTATATTCCGGGACATGTATGATCATATTTCATGTAATTGTGTTACTATGAGTCAATTTATGAGTCAATTTATGAGTCAATTTATGAGTAAATTAATGTACGACGATTATAAAATTGATTCCACTTGGATGAAAAAAATTTTTCCAAAGATGATAAGTGCGACTCAGAAGGTGAATCCATTAACGGAATTCGAGAAATAAAGAACTAGATTGGGAGATTACTTAGCACCTTTCGAATTTCCGATTTCTAAATGAGATTTTTTTTCGACAGCAACATAATCACCACATTATCATAACCCCGCGACTTACTAATCACCGCCTAATCCACTCTATGTGCTCTCTTCTTCTTCAGCTCTCACGCAATTTGCCAAGCAGTCTTGACATTTTTTTTTCTTTTTTTCTCTCTTTCGACTCTGTACAACTATAATTGTCAACTTTTCATTTGACGCTCGACTTGTGTTCGTTCGATGAACAAGAAAACCGGCATGAATCATTTCTCCTCCAAAACATCCACACTACCCTTATCGCGAAAGCCCTACATTTTTCAGGGTAATTCCGGAAGTCAAACGTGATTGAAAGTACGATCGATTGATTTTTTGAAATTTTGGAATTTTTGCATACATTTTGTGGACTTCTGGAGAAAGGGAAACGATTCAGGAAACTGTCACCATCGAAACTCGCAATTCGATTGGAAATTATTCGTCATGAAACTCGACCCTTGATTCTAGAGATGAGAAAACTATCGATAGTGAATGATATTGAATAATGTTTGTATTTCAGCTGTAATTGAATACATAATTGGAAATTTCGGACTTTGAATTTTGAAATTACAACATTCACGAGACTCGAATACTTAATCTGATGCTTCAGTTTTTGAATTGGAAAATATCAGTGTAAAAATAGAAAAATTTCGAGAATTAGGAAAGATGAAAATTGTAAACTTGCGATTTTAAAATGAATTATCTAAACATTTTATACTTGGAATTAAATATTTATAAAATTCACATGTTTGAAAAATTACAAGCCCTGAAAATCTACCCCAACATCGAAAAATCGGAAATTCAGAAGATAAATAAATTTTGCGTGAAAAGGTTAAAAATTTCATAATCCGAAATTCTCATAGAAGCGAAGGCCAAAAAATAGTAGAGTTTGATCATTTAAAATCTACTATTGAACTCATAATTGAAGCAGGAAAATATCGATAGTTCTCGACAACTTTGTCCCCGATACTTCCCATCCCTCGCCACTTGATTCATACCCTCCGTCATTACCTCACGTGTTTCAAAGAAACAATGCAACACGTTTCACATGTTTACACAATTGTTTCCGGGGCCGAAAATGGCAACGAATGATTTTCAATACGATGACTTTCGGGGGACACGCGTCACGGTTTTCGGTTTTCACGGTTTTGGTATTTCGTAGCATTCGATTTGCTTCTCGGCTCTCCTCTCGGGGCTCGGCGGAAGCTACTCGCGTGGTTGGGCAAACTAACTTAGCTAACACGAGACTGTAGGAATGGGCGATTTTCCGAAAAAACCATAAATCATTTTTCGGTTTTTTGGTCAACATGAAAACGGTCACATGGAAGCAATTATTTTCTCTTGATTTCACATAACATACAATTTCAATATAGTTCGTGTTCTACTGTGCACATTTTGTTATTTACATATTTATCAAAGAATCTGATAAGTTAAAAAATTCTCAAAAACATTGGGAGTAGATTTTGAAGAAAATTCCATCTTTCGGGAACTTTTTTTTTAGTCTTGGTATGACCAATAACTATATAATTTTAGATTGTTTTCAGCAGAAGAAAACAAGGAAAAAGCGTGGAGTATTTTTAAATTTCGTTGGGCGCGAAAAAGGTTGTTTTTTTCCGGAATTGGTTATTTTTCCAAGGGAAATGGAAATGAATGGAACAATAAGTTGATCGTGATCGATTGAACGCATAATTTATTATTTGTTGTTGATTGAATCGCTCAGCCCTACACGAGAGCCTAACATTCCCGGTTTCATTCACTTTATTGGGGAATTTGCATACCTACAATTCAACATTTTTTACATTTCACATATTCTAGTGGTGGTTATTTCGGCAATTATATAGTAATGGTTGTTCACCTAGCCCCTTTCGATTATTTGGGTTATTCGAACAAATTAGTGAAATTACAAAAAGAGCATTATAAATACACATGCAACGTTTTGCAGTATTGATGCAAACTTTTTAAACGGGGGACAAATTTTTTTCTACGACTAAAGGCGAGAACGCGATTTTTACATGAATGACAAATTCACCAAAAATCATGAATTACTTAATGATTTTTATGACAGTGAATTTACAAATAAGAAAAATTCTGACATTACCAAAATAACTGCCACCCCAATACATTCACCTTTCCCCTCCCTCAAAATTTCCGACCTTCAGAAAAATCTCAAACAATTTTTCAAGTTATCCAAATTCCCATTTCCTTGAAAACGTGTTTCCCTCGCGTATATTTACAAAACGAACGTCAATATCACACGATTCTTACAACTCCCAAGTCGAAAAAGACATGCAACAAAAATGTTGCGCACTACAACAAATTCCAATAGGTCTTCCCATAAATACTACTCACGTAAAAGTAGTGAAAACACGGACGAAATAATGAATACACTTTTCTATGCAAATTTCCTGGGAAACAACGTACAAGGAGATAATGAAAAACATTGAGAAATAGACATTTACCTCTTAGTTCGGACCCGATCACTTTTCCTCCATGTACGTTGTCATGCAACAAATACAGAGGCTTTTTGTGAATTCTGTTTAACCTTTTTCTACTTCCGTTTCGTCCTACATGAGTTTCATAGGTCATTATGGTGCTTGCTTTTTGTGTTTGTACGTAGTTTTTCGTCGTTTTTTGGAGTATGTATGATATTTTGTGGAAAATCTGTCACACTGGAGTAGATAATTTATTTATATACCCACACTATTCAATCAGTATAGTAAAAAGATAACGCAAATTGTGTAATTTGGTTTCGCAAACAAAACAACTCCAAAAAACTTTCCGACATGTGCTGTCAAACATTGAAGAAAAATGATTGGACATTCGGAAAGATTCAAAATATACTCAATTTCCACACAGTATAGAAAATGAAGCCTAGAAATTCAAAAAGTGCCGAGTCACGTTGCATCAGAGATCATTTCATCTTCAATGGAAAGGATCATGACTTGACCCTTTTTGATTTTCTGTCTGTTGAATGTGATGTTTAGTGGAAGTTGGACATGAAAAACTCAGAAAACGAGATGGTCCAACTTGTGATTCCTTGAGCATGCTCGTGTCAGTACTAAATAAGAAAAATAAAAAGAGAAAAAAGGAAGAGAAGAAGAATGGGGTTGTTAGCACGTTGTTCGAAAATGCTTGTTAATGATTTCAGCGCAACCAGGACAAGCAACGCCATGATGGAACCGCGAGTTATAGCAAAGGCGCCGGAAGGTCAAGGTTGTCCTCGCTGCGGGGGCTTCGTTTACGCCGCGGAACAAATGCTTGCTAAAGGCAGGGTAAGTCGATGCAATAATAATTCATTGTGTCTCAAGTTGCGAAGCAAGGGGATTTTGAAAGAGCGTGAAGTTCGAAATGCACGAATGTACAGGGATTATAAATTTGCGATTCAAGGGATGGAAGCAATATTGATGGTAAACTATTATTTGATTTGAATTTCGGAATTTCAGTCTTTTGACATCTCCCAAAATCCAATTCACTCAACTTTTGAATTCAAACGTACATATTTCAAATAATGAATCCAACATTTTCGGGTTTTAAAAATCTTCTCAACGAAATTCCCCAATTTATAAATTCTCTGAAGTCAAATTATAGGTTCTGCATTTTTTCATTTCTTAGTTCGAATTGGTTAGACTTTTTAAATCGATCTCATTTTTGAAAATTGTAGGTTGTCAATTTGTGTCGAATTGTGTTAGAAAATTTGGAACACCGAAAAAGACGCGAACATTGGTGAATTCTGTCTGCAAAGTCTCGATCACGATCCTCTTTGTCGCGGTACCTTGGTGTTATGACGCGCGTCACGAAAATAATTAACGGACACTTTTCTTGGCGAGTATTATTTTATAGCCGAGGCTAATTTTACAAGCCCGCGAAAAAAAAAAACGAGTCATCGAGTTTCGCAACGCCGGTCCAGTTGATGTAACGGCCAAAAAGTTTTCCGGAATCGCGCTTGGCACGCGGCTCTATCCGCGTGGGCCGTCACGAAATCTTGGAGTTTCTCGTGTTAAATTTACACTCCGAATCCATCATTTGGGTCATGAGTCTATTTTCGTCCACTTTAAGGCGAAAACAAACAATACCTCGTTCTTAAATATTGAAACGTTGAAAGGTTGAAGTGAAAAAATCGCAGGGGCTGGGAGGGAGGTGCAAACTTTCGACAGATTCCTTCAAAATTCAATATAATTCTCAATTTACACGAAAAGTAGGAATTTTAGGGATTTTCCCATCAGCTTTTGAAATTTTCCAGAAATTTAAATTCAAGTCTTACCTTAGTCTTACCAATCGCGACATTTTTTTCGAAATCCCCCAAAAATTCGATGGAATTTCTGAAGAAAATACGCCATGCCATCAATTACATGAAAATAAAACTCGAAAAAGGCTGCCCTCCCCCCTTTATAAATCCGCTACTGAGTAATACCAAGGTGCGCAAACGCGAAACGCAAATCAAGTAGTCAAGCTCCGTGTTTAGGCAGCCTTAAGTCACTGCTGCTTCTTTATTATGAATAGGCCTACCATAAGTCATGCTACAAATGCAAACTTTGTCGCCGGACTTTGGACTCGACACTCCATTGCGATGGAAATGATCGCGAAATTTATTGCAGAGGTACATTTTTCGCGACCCTGCGATCATTTTTGCACTTAATTTTTCTGATTCCCGCCCCGAACCCCTACTCATTTACCTCTGTGACCCCAGTGGAGAAACAAACGTAATTAATTTGAACATGGTCGGTTTTGTCTTTAATTTCTGTGTAAAGTGCAATTCCTATAACGAAGTTTCTGGACAAAAAACGATACACTAAAAACTTTCGAAGTGTGATTAATTGTAGAAGAGATTTTTTTATAATCCTGACAAGTTCAAAGAGTTCTGAATTCAATTTTTCTGTTTTTCCATCATGAACTATGAACTCAAACATTCGAAAATCCTGAAATGATGCAGTTCGAAGTGAAACTGAGAATTTGCAATTTCGAAACCCAAAAATTCTGACTTCAGAATATACGAAAATGTGAAAACTAAATAGATAAAATTTCAAATGTCCTCAAATATGTAACGTGTGTCACATTATAATACATTTCACAAAATATGTACAGTATTTATCTACCGTACTCGGATGGCTTTTTTTATCAATGACGATCAACACAGAGTCGCGTTATATACCGTTTATAGCAATCAATTACGATCCCATGAGTAAAAATTGTCTAAAAAATCGTCTGTAAGATCGTCTATTATCTCAAATCATTTATCATTTTAAAAGATTGAAGGTGATATCGTCAGCATCATAAAAAATTGGATTAAATCGTTATTTTTTCGACGATCTCCTATTTTTGAGAACGATTTTTCCACATGGGAGGGTAGTAAACATGTACTCGAATGTCGCACGTGTCACGGTGACTAACTTTGTGATTTGCGATTGCTCGCAGTCTTGGCATCGTGAGTGTTTTTCATGCTCCAACTGTTCCAAGAGACTGGACTCGATTAGCTGCTGCGAGGGCTCCGACAAAAAAGAAATTTACTGCAAAGGTGAGGTCAATCGCAGAAAATGATTTCAATTACAACTGCGAGAAAAAGGAGATATTTTTATGTGTTGATCCATTTTCCCAGTGTGCTATTCAAAATTTTTTGGCCCTCGCGGTTACGGCTATGGACAAGGTGGCGGCGCCTTGCAGAGCGACTGTTACGCCAATGGGTGGGTTTTCAAAAATTCATGGTTTCAAAATTATGATTTTTCATTTTGAGCGCAATAAAATGGCATCCGCAACATTAGAATAAGAATATGTACTTTTTAGTATAGGCTAGGATTCCGAAAAAAATTGTTATGGTGTCTATTTGAGAAATCTAAAAATACAGTTTTGAAAATTCAATCAACGGATTTTAAAACTTTGATTTCAAAAGATAAATATAATACAAAAATAGCCAAATTTGGTATAGTTGAATATCGACCTTTGACAATATATTCTGTACGTCCATCAAATATTTTGACCCCAAAACTGCCTTCATTACTACGCCACTGACGATGTTAATTGATCAGGATTTTGATACCGGATGGATGATAAAAGACGACAGGGGACTGAATGGCAGTTGTATAAAATGGCATCAAATTTGAGTATCGAAATTTTTTTGGAAATTCTAGCCTATACTATTTTCCCGTTACCGCGGCGTTTTTTTGTGCTTACGCACTAAAGTATTCGCTTGTCTGCTTAATAGCTTGTTACCCCAAAAAGTTTGGACCGCGCGGAATAATGTCGATCGGTGGAATTCTATTCCTAGGACTTCAGAGCGATATCGAGGACGAGGGGTACGCGCCTGACCCTTCTTCTCTCTTTTTTCCAAATACTAATTTGTAATTCCCCCTGCTCACCTGCATCACTAGCCGCTTTTTTGTCTATTTTCGCAACTAACGCATGCTTTTTGAGTATTCGCAAACATCGTATTCTGCCATTCGTACCACGACAC